>JAWPHD010009497.1:0-103105 GCA_037043455.1 Cyrtodaria siliqua
ATGCTTTCCATGTTGTACAAGATGTTTTACAAGGTGTTCTACAAGATGTTTAGATATATGTTAAGCAACATAACTGACAGATATTACACAGACTGAGTGTCTAACCCCAGGATGTTATTATTGAAACACTTGTTGTTAATATGTCATTAATGGTGGAAGATTTGTTTGATAATTAAGAACTTGTACTGAAAAATTGTGTCTTGTTGTCAGGAGCCTCGGTAGCGCAGTAGCGTCAGTCTCATAATCACATGACACAGAGCTATCTGAAGGTCGTGAGTTCGATCCTCACCTGGGGCAAACTTTTTTTTGTCTTGAAAAAAAAAGTGTGCATTAAGTTTGTTGAGGTGTGAATTTTTACCAGTCTTTCCAAAGGGATGAATTAAGGCAGAATTAAATTGTTTCAAGTCCCTATCCCACTGATTCTAAACCTACTGACGACGAGATATATATATAACTTAATAGTTTGCGAATCCAAACTCTAGAGACACTATATAAACGGCCATAACCAGCCAGACCAAACCCTAAAACTGGAGCATCGGATTAATTATTACCAATTACCAACTCATAATTAATTTTACCCGTTTTCAGTCACAAGTATTTTAAGAACCCATGAATATACTTATAGTTTTAATTGGCACATATACATTATTATGTGACCTAAGAATCCAAACTCTAGAGACAATATATAAACAGCCATAACCAGCCAGGCCAAACCCTAAAACTGGAGCATCAGATTAATTGTTACCAATTACCAACTCATAATTAATTTTACCCGTTTTCAGTCACAAGTATTTTAAGAACCCATGAATATACTTATAGTTTTAACTGGCACATATACATTATTATGTGACCTAAGAATCCAAACTCTAGAGACAATATATAAACAGCCATAACCAGCCAGGCCAAACCCTAAAACTGGAGCATCAGATTAATTGTTACCAATTACCAACTCATAATTAATTTTACCCGTTTTCAGTCACAAGTATTTTAAGAACCCATGAATATACTTATAGTTTTAATTGGCACATATACATTATTATGTGACCTAAGAATCCAAACTCTAGAGACAATATATAAACAGCCATAACCAGCCAGGCCAAACCCTAAAACTGGAGCATCAGATTAATTGTTACCAATTACCAACTCATAATTAATTTTACCCGTTTTCAGTCACAAGTATTTTAAGAACCCATGAATATACTTATAGTTTTAATTGGCACATATACATTATTATGTGACCTAAGAATCCAAACTCTAGAGACAATATATAAACAGCCATAACCAGCCAGGCCAAACCCTAAAACTGGAGCATCAGATTAATTGTTACCAATTACCAACTCATAATTAATTTTACCCGTTTTCAGTCACAAGTATTTTAAGAACCCAAGAATATACTTATAGTTTTAATTGGCACATATACATTATTATGTGACCTAAGAATCCAAACTCTAGAGACAATATATAAACAGCCATAACCAGCCAGGCCAAACCCTAAAACTGGAGCATCAGATTAATTGTTACCAATTACCAACTCATAATTAATTTTACCCGTTTTCAGTCACAAGTATTTTAAGAACCCATGAATATACTTATAGTTTTAATTGGCACATATACATTATTATAGGACCTAACCACCTCAATAGAGTGTTAATAAATGGCTTTGTAGTGTAATTTTGGCATTATTTGGCGGGTTAATTTCTTTAAGAAAACTTAAAAAGTAAGAATGGCAGCAGACTAATGGGTCCAGGGGTTAGAAATGTGAAACATCAGGTAGAACTTGACTTGTGTCACAAACAGTGGTTTTGGTGCATTTGACCCTTTTCATTGTTTTAATTTTGTCCACCAGATATTATGTGTTCATCTTATGATAGTTCAATTACTGACAGTTTTCCCAATGTGAGCTTAGCAAATTATTTTCCTCATGGAAACCATAACATGAGACGTTATGAATTTGGCTTGATATTTTGTAAATATGTGTTTTTTAACTGGATCCTGATTTCCTGTCAAGGAACAAATATATACTGTTAAATGATAATTCGAATGAAAAGTATACAACAACTTACTTCATACCGAGCCTTTCCTTCCAGACAGAAACTCATTCCCATCCCAGTTGCAAAAAAAAATGGAAAAAAAAAACTATTTTTATATAAAAGTGACATACTGTAGTTTACAGCTTTCCATATGTTAAAATAAATGCTCGATTCAGCGAATTAATTTACATACATTTTAATGACAGTTTTCCATTTAAAAAAATTCGTTAAATAGTGAAAATCATGGAATTATTTGTTCCGAATTTCAAAGAAAAACAGAGAGAGAAAAAGAGAGAAATGGAGAAAAGACCCTGAAATATAGTCTGCATACATGAGAGATAATGTTCGTTATAATTAAGATGACATTTATCTCTTATAATAAATTATTAAATAATTTTCTCACACATGATTATCATTTTTTAGCTCCGCCTCCCTTTGTGTGTCCCCTGGGGCAATGGGAGTGCCCGGGGGTAGAGGTGGTGTGCATCAACAACTCGAAAATCTGTGATGGGAATCAGGACTGCCCTGGCGGACATGACGAGAGCAGTTTATGTGGTAAAATTGTTTGTATTATTCAAAATAAAAATATATCAATGATATACATAGATGATGAATTGTATTTGTTTTTACACTGAGCATTAATTTTCTTTCGGAATGGGGGTGAGTTTTTCCTTTTATATATATTTCGTGGCCTAATCTAAGGCTGAAAAGAGTAGGAAATATATAGACTATTAGTTATTTTCTCATTGTGTACAAGAAAAACAAAATCCATTTACTATTTAAAAAATGCTTCATGAGAGTATCTGTTTCTTTAACAACAAAGTTTAAAGATCAGTTGACATTTTGAAAAATGCTTACAACCGATACATGTGTATGTACATTTACCTATGTATTACCATGAGAATTGTATTTATCTTTTACAGTTGACTCCGGACAATCATCCTTTGCTTCTTCCCATGTTTCTACTCCACTGTCTTGTTTAGATATGCTTATAATTATCTGCTGCTATTTCTGTATAATTATGCTTTAAACATTCTGTTTTCTGATTTTGCAGTGTGATAATATTCTTTGTTTAGTTTATGTTGTCACTAAACAATTCTTGCATTTTGTCCTTCATGATATGCAGATATATTGAATGAGCTGTGTCTGACTTTTACCCCCTTCCCACCCTCTCCCTGAAAACACAACATTTACAACACAATGTCTTTTGCATGCCAAACAGCATTGCTGATTTTGTTTTCTGCACTTTAAAGCTATACTGGTTGAAGGCAAAGAGAGTTTATGTGATGGCCAGTCATGATCAACTGTCCAGCATTGTTTCATAAACTTCTTAACGTTACTAATTCTTCTCCAAAATATGCAAATATGAAACTTTACTATATAGACATCTTTTAATGTCTAGAAGATCTAGATGGATATTCAACTTCCTGCGACAGACCAGTCTTGATTTGTTCAGCATGTGAAGTTCCTCACGTCACCTTCTACATTGATAGAAAAAGCAGCTGGGTTATGAACCAGAACTGCAAGGGGGATAACCAGAACTGCAAATGTGATCTTTATGAAATTCACAGCTGGAGGTGTCAACCTGTACTTAAATGAAAATCAAGTTCTTTCAAAATCCAAATTGACCCACAAGACTAAAAGTAGGTGAAAGCACAGAAGATGTGTCTCCTTAGATTGGAAAACAAACAAAAACATCAACATTGAAAATGGCCACAACTCTGAGATCATTAATCCTCAATTTAGGACATCCCTCAGCCTGATCAGCATGGCATGTTATCCCCATTCAAATTACACATTGGCAAGATACATTTTCCAAAATATTTCCATCTTGAGCACCGTTACCCAAAACACTGTTTTCGCATAGATTTTTTTCTCCTTATTTTCAAATTCTTTCTTCTGTTTTCTATCCATTATAATGTCTTATTTGCTCTATAGCTTTATTGCAGTTAGTTAAAATGCTTTTTTTCTGCACCAAAATTACTTCAGATTTATGTTGCTTTTACATGCATGTGAATTATTTTTCTTTATTTGCTTTCTGTATTTTTGACTTTTGTTTCCTGTTTCTTTGGTTTTCCCCTTTCAAAGACCAGAATGAGTGCGGTGTGGACAATGGTGGGTGTAGTTTCCAGTGTATCCAGACCCCCAGGGGCGCCCAGTGTATATGCCCTCCAGGGCAGCGGCTAAATGATACCAAGATGTGTGTGGGTAAGAAATGTTTCAATACTTTTTCAGTCTGTTCATGAAAAATAAGACATTGACGTAAGGTCCTAGTATCAAACGTTCAAGTAAAACTATATGAGACGCAACACACGAAAACGTCCCTTCTGACATTAGACGACAACTTGATAAAGTAACAATTGATGATGTCGGTCGGTAATCAGTTAATTACTAATCAAATTTCCCATCACTTCCGTGTTTTACCTAATTATTATATCATAGGGAATATGTTTTCTTAATATAAAAAGTTGATGCTATAGAAAATGGTAATTTTTGATGTTTTTTTGTTGTTATTTAATCAACGACGTCGTCCAAGACGCCAACATCAACGTCAAAACTAATGGTGAGTACAAGCTGTAATCTTCAAATTGAGATAAAATCATTTTTAGCTCGACTGATCAGAGATCAGCAGAGCTTATGCCGTGGTGCGTCGTCCGTCCGTCTCTCTGTCCGTATGTCCGTAAACTTTTATTTGTAGCGAGAACTCCTCTGAAACTACTGGATGGATATTCATGAAACTTTACAGAAATGTTGCCCATAAAGTCTAGTTGATCCTAGCAAAAATTCATGTTGATGTGAAATCCAAGATGGCCGCCAAAGCTAAAAATAGAGTTTTAAAATACAAGTTTGTAGCGACTACTTCTTGAAAACTATAAGTGATATTGATATGGGACTTTTTCTAAAATGAACAGCATGACATGATGTTGATCCTTGTCAAAAATTGTTTTGATTCAACATTAAACATGGCTGCCAGCGGCCATCTTTGTTTACATAGAGTTATATTGTAAAAACTTGTAGCGACTACTCGTCTGAAACTACTTGGCGGATTGTCATGAAACTTTACAGGAATGTTGCTTTTGATGTCTAATTGATCCTAGCAAAATTCAGATCTGCCAGAAATTCAAGATGGCCGTCACAGCTAAAAATAGATTTTTAAAAAATAAGTTTGTAGCGACTACTTCTTGAAAACTATTAGTGATATTGATATGGGACTTTTTCTAAAATGATCAGCATGACATGGTGTTGATCCTTGTGGAAAATTATTTTGATTCGACGTAAAACACGGCTGCCAGTGGCCATCTTTGGTTACATAGAGTTATATAGTAAAAACTTGTAGCGACTACTTCATTGAAACTACTTGACGGATGTTCATGAAACTTCACAGGAATGTTGCTCTTGATGTCTAGTTGATCCTAGAAAAATTTCAGGTCGGCCGGAAATTCAAGATGGCCGCCACAGCTAAAAATAGATTTAAAATAAATAAGTTTGTAGCGACTACTTCTTCAAAACTATAAGAGATATTGATATGGGACTTTTTCTAAAATGATCAGTATGACATGATGTTGGTCCTTGTCGAAAATCGTTTTGATTTGACGTTAAACATGGCTGCCAGCGGCCATCTTTGTTTACATAGAGTTATATAATGAAAACTTGTAGCGACTACTCCTCTGAAACTACTTGACGGATTTTCATGAAACTTCACAGGAATGTTGCTCTTAATGTCTAATTGATCCTAGCAAAAGTTCAGGTTGGCCGGAAATTCAAGATGGCCGCCACGGTTAAAAATAGATTTTCAAAAAACAAGTCTGTAGCGACTACTTCCTGAAATTAAAATCAATCAGTAGAGCTTCAAGGTCATTGACCTCTTGTTAATTAAGATATCAACATAAAATAAAGTAATTGTTAAAGAGAAAATCACCTTATTTCATAATCATCAAAAAACATAAAATGTCCAAATTTGGTCTGAAGAGTTGTTTTCGCGTGTTTCGGCTCATATGTATATAATATTGAAGAATGTTTCCCTATTTGCTAAAATTTATGGGTGATTGTATTTAAAAATAGATATTCGGTTCTATTTTCATCTGTTTTATAGTGACTAAGATATGTCGTCATGAAAAGAAACATTTCACAGACGAAAAGATGACAGAACGCCATGCTAAAAAAAAGGAAAAAGACAACACTTCAGACGTGAACAAATTACATGTTATATTGTCGTCTTTTTGCTATTTCTTGTGGCATTATTTTTGTCTTTTGGCTGTCTTTTTTATTTTTGCACTTTGTGTGTCTGTCTCATGCCACAGTTTCTACCAATTGTTTCCAAACTTTACAAGATGTCAAGATGTGCATATTGATTCAGCGTCAAAATCAATCTTGTATTACCGGAGTTACGGCCCTTTTCTTCATCAGATTTTACGTTAATATCTTGTGTGTCTATCTCCTCCCACTGTTTTAAACCAATTGTTTTAAACTTTTACAGGATGATAACCTATGTTGTCAAGATGTGCATGTCAATTCTGCATCAAAATCGACCTTGTATTACCAGAGTTATGGCCCTTTTTTTGGGTCAAATTTTACGTTAAAATATCTTGTGTATGTATCTCCCACAGTTTTGAACAGATTGTTTCTGGATGCTAACCTATGATTTCAATGCATTTCAATTCAGCATCAAAATTGTCCATGTATTGCTGGAGTTATGACCCTTTCTTTACCAAAAGACTAGGTATGATAAGGGACAAAATTGGCCCCCAATATTGAAAGTTTCAATGCACAAGTTTTGAATATCAAGTTTAGCTACAAATGAACTGAATCAATATTTAAACTCATTACAAGTATGTTTGAAGGCTCTAAAGGAGTTTAAGAACCTCACAAACAAGGCCTTTTCTTTCAAAAAATTACATTTTTGTTCATTTTCAGCAGTTTTTGGTCTTGGAAATACAGAGCGCACCATCAAGCACATTTGATTTTTTGTTGAAACAAGTACTTGATAGCGATGCATCATCAGTCAAAAAACTGTGTGTGCTCGGAGGTGCGCTCTATATTTTTAGGATCAAAATCTTGCCCAGAAAGGTCCAAAATCTACAAAATACTAAAAATGACGTTTTTTTGAGACCCTATTAATTCTTCTAGATAAATAAAATAAATAAAAATATAATTTGAAGATAGAATATGATCAATTTACTTCAATATCAACAACAGACTACATGTAAATATTATTTTTTTGCATTTTGAATATATTGGGGGCCAAAATACCTCCTTATTATACCTTGTCCTTTAAAGTTTTTCCCTGATTGTTTTCAATGGAGGCATCCTTGTCCCATGGACACATTTCTAGTTTTCATTCTGTCATATTTTTGCTCTGCAGTTGTCATCTTTTAATTCTATCATCTTTTCGCCTTTCCGTTGACACACATTTTGTTTCGTTTTTTCATTCTTTGCGATTTTTTGGCTAAAATGTCACCTTTCGTTTATTTCACATGGGGTTCTGACTTCTTTTCACCTTTGAAATGTCCTCATTTTGTTCTGTCGTTCCTTCATTCTGTCATCTTTTTGTGCTGAATGTTTGTCTTTTCAATCTGTAACTTACATACACAGTGGCAGAAACCAGCCACCATAAATTAGGGATTAGACTGTAGCTCTTTGTCAGGTCTTTGTAGATTATCTCTTGAATTATTTTGAATCAGAACACTTTATTATAGACACAGATGAGTGTGCCGACCCATACGTCTGTAGCCAGGTATGCGTGAACACAAAGGGATCATACAAATGTCTCTGTGATAAAGGATACGTGAAAATGTCTGATGGTAAACACTGTGCAGCAGAGAGAAGTAAGTTGTCTAGATATTTTTTTTTATCATTATGTTTCTTGTTCAAATCAAGCTCGAATATGCAAGTACATGTACTATGACTTTTGTCTTGTCTTTTTGACAGAAAAAAATCTGAGAAAAAAAAAGAGAAAACATTTCTCTCCTATGATGTCAGACGATGGTTGCAGCTATAAAGTTTTCACATGTAAATTTGTGCGTTTAGGTCAAATTTGTAAAGCAGATCTGTATACTGAATAGAAGTTTTGATTGTGTGGGGAGCGTGTGACATTATGTGTGACCACACTTTTAATTTTATTGTATTGATAGTCCGATGGTTGTGGAGTAAAAGCATATTTGTAGGGTTGATTTGGTAAAATAAAATACGATGGTGATTACCACTGTCTACCCTCTGTTGAAGTTGCTTTAAAAAATATGATGGTGACTCACCTATACCCCCACTGTCTATCCTTTGTTGAAGTTGCTTTAAAAAAATATGACTATACAAATGTCTTCATTTTGTTGTTGTTTGCAATTAAAGTTAATTACCAAACATTAATTCTAGACAAAGTAATACCAAAGCTAATCGTCTGCACCAAAGACCGGATCACGGTGACCGGTGTAGATATTTGGAACATAATGGAGTCTTTCCCTATTCCTGGTGCACGTGCCCTGGCTGGAGTTGACATACACGTGCAACAGAAGCGACTGTTTGCATCCGACTCCAAGGTCATGAAAGTTTTCAGTATGAATCTGGATGGTTCCAATATTACAGAGGTAAGTCAGCATAAATCTGGATGGTTCCAATATTACAGAGGTAAGTCAGCATGAATCTGGATGGTTCCAATATTACAGAGGTAAGTCAGCATGAATCTGGATGGTTTCAATATAACAGAAGTAAGTCAGCATGAATCTGGATGGTTCCAATATTACAGAGGTAAGTCAGCATGAATCTGGATGGTTTCAATATAACAGAAGTAAGTCAGCATGAATCTGGATGGTTCCAATATTACAGAGGTAAGTCAGCATGAATCTGGATGGTTTCAATGTTACAGGGGTAGGCATGTATATGGATGGTTCCAATATTACAGAGGTAAGTCAGCATGAATCTGGATGGTTCCAATATTACAGAGGTAAGTCAGCATGAATCTGGATGGTTTCAATATAACAGAAGTAAGTCAGCATGAATCTGGATGGTTCCAATATTACAGAGGTAAGTCAGCATGAATCTGTATGGTTTCAATGTTACAGGGGTAGGCATGTATATGGATGGTTCCAATATTACAGAGGTAAGTCAGCATGAATCTGGATGGTTTCAATGTTACAGAGGTAAGTCAGCATGAATCTGGATGGTTCCAATATTACAGAGGTAAGTCAGCATGAATCTGGATGGTTCCAATATTACAGAGACAAATCAGCATCAATATGGATATGTCCAACGTAATGATGGTAAACTCAGCCAGTATAATATTGTCCTATTTTACAGGCAGCTGGTGCATTTCTCTGTTGCTCTATTACAGTCACCACCCCCACCCACCCACTTTCTCAGCAAGCCCTCTTAAAAAAAAAATTATTGAGAAACTGAAAAATGTTACACTTGGTTTTCAATCAAAAATATATAAACGCTTTCCTCCAATGTTTCTCTACAACTCCCCTTAAAAATCTTTTTTGACTGGAAAACAAATGTTCATAAAAACTTGAAAGTGGGTAGTAGAGGGAGTGGGAGTGGAGGGAGTTGGTATTAGAGGGAGTGGGAGTGGAGGGAGTGGGAGTGGAGGGGTAATAGAGAAATGTGGTTAGGCTCTTGCTGCCTGTGCTCCTATTTCTGTGTAAAGAATGCACATCCATTATTCTGAAGAATTTTGTTTAAATATTTTAAATATTGTAGTTTTATCTTTACAAGATGTAAGTCAATTGCCTTTTTTTCACTTCTTGAATCATCATTTTTGAATCCTGTTTCAAATGCATTTAATGATTTATATAGATTTCCTAAATCCACTGGCTGTATACTTGCAGGTACTGTCATCTGGCATCAATGTTGTCGAGGACCTGGCAGTAGACTGGGTGGGGGGTAACCTTTACTGGAATGACTACACCCTGGAGACTGTGGAGGTGGCGAGGCTCGACGGAACAAATAGGATGATCTTGTTCAGCGAGAATATTACACGTCCCCGGGGGATAGAGCTCGACCCCAGAGAAGGGTAGGTTAACATTTCTGCAAGCTTGACCCAGAGAAGGGTAAGTTAATATTTCTGCAAGCTTGACCCCAGAGAAGGGTAGGTTAAAAGTTCTACATGCTTTACAAGAGAATTTCTGTCCCTGTTTTGGCAAACAAATGTTTCTTGTACACTATGCAGGACTACCATCGGTGGTGTAATCCTTAGTCACTAGCTGATGATCTAAACAACACCTTGTCTGACATAATTTATAGGTCACAAAATGCAAGGTGGAATACCAGAAGTCTTAAAGTAATTTTGTCACATCAAAATGTCTTACATAATTTATAGGTCACAAAATGCCAGGTGGAATACCATAAGTCTTAAACCAATTTTGTCGCATCAAAGTATCATATGATTCTTAAATGATTCTCAAATGATACCTTTTATATGATACGTATGTGAAATGAGCAGTAAATGATTCTTATGTGAAATGAGCAGTAAAGGGTTCTTATGTGAAATGAGCAGTAAAGGATTCCTATGTGAAATGAGCAGTAAAGGATTCTTATGTGAAATTAGCAGTAAAGGATTCTTATGTGAAATTAGCAGTAAAGGATTCTTATGTGAAATTAGCAGTAAAGGATTCTTATGTGAAATGAGCAGTAAAGGATTCTTATGTGAAATGAGCAGTAAAGGGTTCTTATGTGAAATGAGCAGTAAAGGATTATTATGTGAAATGAGCAGTAAAGGATTCTTATGTGAAATGAGCAGTAAAGGGTTCTTACGTGAAATAAGCAGTAAAGGATTCTTATGAAATGAGCAGTAAAGGATTCTTGTGTGAAATGGGCAGTAAAGGATTATTATGTGAAATGAGCAGTAAAGGATTCTTATGTGAAATGAGCAGTAAAGGATTCTTATGTGAAATTAGCAGTAAAGGATTCTTATGTGAAATTAGCAGTAAAGGATTCTTATGTGAAATGAGCAGTAAAGGATTCTTATGTGAAATGAGCAGTAAAGGGTTCTTATGTGAAATGAGCAGTAAAGGATTCTTATGTGAAATGAGCAATAAATGATTCTTATGTGAAATGAGCAGTAAAGGATTCTTATGTCAAATGAGCAGTAAAGGATTATTATGTGAAATGAGCAGTAAAGGATTCTTATGTGAAATGAGCAGTAAAGTGTTCTTATGTGAAATGAGCAGTAAAGGGTTCTTACGTGAAATGAGCAGTAAAGGATTATTATGTGAAATGAGCAGTAAAGGATTCTTATGTGAAATGAGCAGTAAAGGGTTCTTATGTGAAATGATCAGTAAAGGATTCTTACGTGAAATGAGCAGTAAAGGATTCTTATGTGAAATGAGCAGTAAAGGATTCTTATGTGAAATGAGCAGTAAAGGATTATTATGTGAAATGAGCAGTAAAGTGTTCTTATGTGAAATGAGCAGTAAAGGGTTCTTATGTGAAATGAGCAGTAAAGGGTTCTTATGTGAAATGAGCAGTAAAGGATTCTTATGTGAAATGAGCAGTAAAGGATTCTTATGTGAAATGAGCAGTAAAGGATTCTTATGTGAAATGAGCAATAAAGGATTCTTATGTGAAATGAGCCATAAAGGATTATTATGTGAAATGAGCAGTAAAGGATTCTTATGTGAAATGAGCAGTAAAGGATTCTTATGTGAAATGAGCAATAAATGATTCTTATGTGAAATGAGCAGTAAAGGATTCTTATGTGAAATGAGCAGTAAAGGATTCTTATGTGAAATGAGCAGTAAAGGATTATTATGTGAAATGAGCAGTAAAGTGTTCTTATGTGAAATGAGCAGTAAAGGGTTCTTATGTGAAATGAGCAGTAAAGGGTTCTTATGTGAAATGAGCAGTAAAGGATTCTTATGTGAAATGAGCAGTAAAGGATTCTTATGTGAAATGAGCAGTAAAGGATTCTTATGTGAAATGAGCAATAAAGGATTCTTATGTGAAATGAGCCGTAAAGGATTATTATGTGAAATGAGCAGTAAAGGATTCTTATGTGAAATGAGCAGTAAAGGATTCTTATGTGAAATGAGCAATAAAGGATTCTTATGTGAAATGAGCAGTAAAGGATTCTTATGTGAAATGAGCAGTAAAGGATTATTATGTGAAATGAGCAGTAAAGGATTATTATGTGAAATGAGCAGTAAAGGATTCTTATGTGAAATGAGCAGTAAAGTGTTCTTATGTGAAATGAGCAGTAAAGGGTTCTTACGTGAAATGAGCAGTAAAGGATTATTATGTGAAATGAGCAGTAAAGGATTCTTATGTGAAATGAGCAGTAAATGATTCTTATGTGAAATGAGCAATAAATGATTCTTATGTGAAATGAGCAGTAAAGGATTATTATGTGAAATGAGCAGTAAAGGATTCTTATGTGAAATGAGCAGTAAAGGATTATTATGTGAAATGAGCAGTAAAGGATTCTTATGTGAAATGAGCAGTAAAGGATTATTATGTGAAATGAGCAGTAAAGGATTCTTATGTGAAATGAGCAGTTAAGTGTTCTTATGTGAAATGAGCAGTAAAGGATTCTTATGTGAAATGAGCAGTAAAGGATTATTATGTGAAATGAGCAGTAAAGGATTCTTATGTGAAATGAGCAGTAAAGATTCTTATGTGAAATGAGCAGTAAAGGATTATTATGTGAAATGAGCAGTAAAGGATTCTTATGTGAAATGAGCAGTAAATGATTCTTATGTGAAATGAGCAATAAGTGATTCTTATGTGAAATGAGCAATAAATGATTCTTATGTGAAATGAGCAGTAAATGATTCTTATGTGAAATGAGCAATAAATGATTCTTATGTGAAATGAGCAATAAATGATTCTTATGTGAAATGAGCAATAAATGATTCTTATGTGAAACCCAATATATAAGAATCATATAAAAGTTGACAGATAATCTTTTCATGAAAATGTGTTTTAAAAATAAAACTTTTATAAATTTATTTTCATATGAAAATATGAAACTCTTTTTCCATAAATACTATATGAAATGTTTTTATATGTGAATGGTATGTGGCTCCTTTTATAACAGAATCACATGAGAGTCGAGCTTTAAAATTGATTGGTTTGTTTGAATGATGTTTTACGTCATTTTAAGCACATGTTGGGCCATATATGATGGTTGATTTTCTTGTTGTAGAAGCAGACCATCCCATTTTTCCAGGGTAGAACCAGTACTGTATATCTTCCGCCACCTGTAAGAATCGACACTTTGCCACCTGACAAGTTGAACTCACAGTGGGATTCAAACTCACAGCTTCATTGAAAGGCGATAATTGGAGGCAGAACTAACATGTTGAGAATGCAATGATATGTTTATTTTATATGGCAAAATTGCCTGTATAGGGATGGATGCTTTGTTCCTGCAGATTAACTCACCACCACGGGTGTGATAATATTGACAAGTTTATTTAAAGTCAATAATACTCAGTCACGAATGTAAGATTCTAATTATCACATAACACACCTACGATGTGATAGTTTCACTTTAATATATTATCAATTTACGTTGTATACGGCGTCAGTTTGTAAGAGAAATCGGGTTGTCCTTTTGTTGTTTTCTTGACATCAGCTAAGTTACGCAGCTATAACTTGTTCGCCCTACAAATAAACTAAATGTAACGTTAATAACATACATTTTATAAAGTAAGATTTCAAATAAGAATAAATATTTAAGGTGTCTGAACATATCGTATAATATATCATGCAAACAATTGGGATTAATTGTTTTACTATACACAAACACTGTGATTCGGTCCTCATTTGCATCTGTAATACACTAAACAGTCTAGTGTAAGATTGATATACCTAATTGCCTGAGAATGATTTGAGAAGAAAATGAAATTGGTGAAAATTCTGTGACACGTGCAGAAAGTATTGCAGATACTGTCCGCTTTCAGGGTACGGTTAATATTTTGGTCTGACTGGGGCCAGAACCCAAGGATTGAGCGGGCAGGGATGGACGGCTCAGATCGAACCATGATTGTATCCACCAAGCTGTATTGGCCCAATGGCCTATCCCTGGACTACCCAAACAAGAGGCTGTACTTTGCCGATGCCAGGATGGACTATATTGAGTTCTGTAATTACGACGGGAGTGGCAGACGCCAGGTTATAGCCAGCGATCATGTAAGATACTGTTTCCTGATAACTGAAGTCATTAATAAAATAATATCATTACTAGAGTAAAGTGTGCTGGAAGCTTGTATAACCTCGAGTAACATGAAATATATTTAGGATCTCGAGGGTTTAGCACGACGTCGTGATCTATTTTCAGTAGGATAGTTATACGAATCCGAAAACCCTAGTACTCGTTCGTTGACATACTGGTTTTGATATTCCATTGTCAGAAAATGAAGGTCAAGTTTAAATATGTTTGACAGGAAAGAAAAAGAAACACCTGTAAAGATAGTAGCATGGGGTTCTATGGTATCACGGTACTTACATGGTTTGACGAAAAAACACAACTGTAAACAATAAAGAAAACTGTAAACACTTTATTTAAAGAAAAAGGAAACGCAAATGCTTTCTGTGACCCTTTTACTAAATTGTTATGATATAAAATGTAATCAATTTTACGTAAAAATGTCTGAATTAGTTTTGAAAAGAAGGGTACCCTCATCGAGGTTATTATTTTAAAAGTTCTATGGTATCACGGTATGCACATATTGTGTGTCCTGTATTTGTTAGTAACTGGTATAAGATTCAATGAGTGACTATTTCTAGAAACAGTATAATGTACAACAGATTCATCAGACTAAAAATTAATGAATTTTATAACCTTCAAGGTAATGGAAACTGCATTTATGGAGACTAGGGGTGATGAATTTTAAAAATCATAAGGAAATTGTCAGTGTTTGTGCATTATTTTGAAATATCCTTTATTTATGATAAATATACTTTTTTTTTTTAAATATTTTATTTTATGTACCTAAAGTCATCACATCTATAAAAAAATTATCCTATTTTAGCAGAGATGCATACTGTTTCAAAGATTGAACACGTGATACCATAGAACCCTTGATGTCATAGGAAGCTAGTATACATAAATATTTTGTGTTAATTATCTTCCTGCGTGTTAATCTACACATCACAGAGAGCTGCTGTGTGTTTGTGTAATGTTTGCCCCAGGCAAGAGCTCTTAATGTCAGTTCTACAGCGTTATAAATGAAATTTTTAATGTTCATATCAGGAGCCTCGGTAGCGCAGTAGGTAGCGCGTCAGTCTCATAATCACATGACACAGAGCGATCTGAAGGTCGTGAGTTCGATCCTCACCTGGGGCAAACTTTTTGTGCTTTTTGATTGTGAGCTTTCTTAATGTTTCTTACTTTGGTACATATATACACATGTTGAGATTTTTTACCGCTTTCCCTTTTAAGACCATATTTTCTTGCTATAGAAGGGAAGATACACCCAGTTATAAATTATACCTAACGGGAATAAAATGGGACATAAGATTTTTTCTGCACTGAATCACGATGGAAATGGTGTTCATTCTCATTTTTGTCACCAAGAAAGGGAATAATCAGAAGTTAAAAAAATAATGTTTAAGGCTAAAATTATTCTCCATCAATTATTTAATTTATATAACTGCTTTTGGAGAAAGAAAAAAATTAATACCCATTCTGCCCGTTTTCACTTTTTGAAGTAAGGCAGGCACACGCTCTCATCTTTGGTTGTGAACAGCTCTGTAAAAATACCGTGGATTAGTATGTTTTTTGTGAGGAATTCAAAAGTCCTAGGTTCAATCTCACTGGCATTGGATGCAGTTTATGTGAATTCTTTGCATAAAGTGTCTTTATGTGTGACAATCCTATACTTGGAGCCTATGGGAATTGAATTGGGTGTATCTTCCCTTGAATAGACTTAATGCCACTCGGGTATATTTCAGTTTTTGAGACATCCACATGACCTCGTTGTGTTTGATGACTATGTAACATGGACAGACAGAGCAGCCAATCGGATCAGTCGTTGTAACAAGTACAACTGTTCAAACAAGGATGTGATTGGTTCTAAGATGGATAAACCCATTGGCATTGTGGTATACCATCCTGTACGGCAACCAATAGGTGAGAGGAATATGTTTGTTTGTTTGTTTGAATGTGTTTTATGTCATTGTTAGCTCGACTATTCGAAGAATAAGAGAGTTTATGTACTTGCGTTGGCGTCCCGCATCAAGGTTTGCGTGTAAGCTGTGTTTACAAGTCTATCTCTCTTACATTTCTTATCCTAGCACAACCAGATTTGGCCATGGGCTTCCTTATAGCATTATCTTAAGGGCTGCGTAAGTAATTTTGGTTTCTGTAACCCATGGGCTCTCATTGAACCCAAATTATAATAGCCCTTAAAATGTGACCCATTTCACATCAAATTGTGTGTGTAAGCTGTGTTAACAAGTCTATATCTCTTACATTTCTTATCCTAGCACAACCAAATTTGGCCATGGGCTTCCTTATATCACTATCTTAAAAACTGAGTAAGTAATTTCAGATCAAATTTTGCGTGTAACCTGTGTTTACAGGTCTATATCTCTGACATTTCTTGTCTTAGCTC
Organism: Cyrtodaria siliqua; assembly: GCA_037043455.1. NCBI lineage: Eukaryota > Metazoa > Mollusca > Bivalvia > Adapedonta > Hiatellidae > Cyrtodaria > Cyrtodaria siliqua. The sequence goes on from JAWPHD010009497.1 coordinate 16,577, forward strand.
AACTAAATTTTGGAATTGGTTTCCTTTTAGTATGTTGTAAAGGATTGCTTAAGTTATTTTGTCTTTTACAAATTCTGGGCTCCCAAGGAACCCAAATTGTGATGGCCCATAAAATGTGCAATGAAGGCAGATCAAGGTTTGTGTGTAAGCTGTTATATCTATATCTCTTAAAACATTTTTCTTATGTCACCCAAATTCTCAGGTTTCTCCACCCTTTTTTACATAATTATTTGTGTGTTGTTTCGGTAAATTCTTACACATAGCTATGTTGAGTCCCCTGCCCCATCCCCCCACCACCCCACCCTACTCAATTTTATTGTGTTATTTTACTGTATTATTTTAGTTGTTTTAGTCAATTCTTACACACTGACACGTATAGCTGTCTTAGGCCCCCACTGTCAAAAACTGATAAAAATGAAAAACAGAATTTCACATCCTGCCCCAAATTTTACTATAATTTGTATGAGATTCTAACAATAATTTTATATCGGCCCGAGTATCTATGCCCTCCCCGACCCCCAACCCCAACCCCACATTGTTTAAACCTTGTATTCTGATGCTTTATACTGGCTATATAATTTATTATTCTCTGAAAAGTCGAATAGTCGAGCTGCGAAGTTCTCCGACAGCTCTTGTTAGCAAAATTTATGTTACGCCAAATATGATGGTTGATTATTTGTGGTAGAGGCAGACCACCCCATTTTTCCTAAGGAGAACCAACACTATGTACCTCTCATCATCCGTAAGAATCGACACTTTCTCACTTGACAAGTCAAGCTCCCAGTGGCCGGGATTCGAACACGCAGTGTTGATAGGCAAGAATGTTTTAGACATAGCATCTTCACTATAACGGCCACGGAGGCACCTGAGAGGAATATTTCTTGCATACCGGACAAGGATATCCGTCATTTTACCGGGGCTAGATATTTCCATCTCACCCTAGGGTCGAGATAAAATTCACGCGCGCCAACATCCGGTATGCAAGAAAACATGCAAAACGGACGGTTTAAGATCATTTTAGGCAGCAATGAACATAAAATTGACCTTGCAAATGGGTTTAGGCCAATATTTCAACTGATTTTAGATGATCAGGTCAAACTTGAACATGGTTTTAAGAAGTTTTACATTACCTATGTTTATAGGTCCCCTCCGTGGGGTTAACTTTGACCTTGAACATAGTTTTGGCAGTTACAAGACCAATGTAATGAATTTGAAAAATATTCCCCATTTAAGGTAAGTAACCTCAGATGTAAACTGCGGTATATTTGGGTAACTGTTACTTTGACATAATCTCCCTTTCTCCCCTCTCCCTTCCTGCCTTCCTTTTCTTCTTCTTCCCCTCTTTTTCTCTCAATCTTTCATTTGATGAGATTTTTATCTTTACCTTTTCAGCATCTAACCCATGTTCCAGTGAGCCATGCAGTCACATTTGCCTGCTCTCTCCTGTAACCAAGACAGGATATAAGTGTGGTTGTCCACTGGGCATGACACTGTCTCAGACGTCACAACAGTTGTGTGTGAAAGGTATATACAGGATTATCAAACATAGGTTGTCCACTGGGCATGACACTGTCTCAGACATCACAACAGTTGTGTGTGAAAGGTATATACAGGATTATCTAACATAGGTTGTCCACTGGGCATGACACTGTCACAGACATCACAACAGTTGTGTGTGAAAGGTATATACAGGATTATCTAACATAGGTTGTCCACTGGGCATGACACTGTCTCAGACATCACAACAGTTGTGTGTGAACGGTATATACAGGATTATCTAATATAGGTTGTCCACTGGGCATGACACTGTCTCAGACATCACAACAGTTGTGTGTGAAAGGTATATACAGGATTATCTAACATAGGTTGTCCACTGGGCATGACACTGTCTCAGACATCACAACAGTTGTGTGTGAAAGGTATATACAGGATTATCAAACATAGGTTGTCCACTGGGCATGACACTGTCTCAGACATCACAACAGTTGTGTGTGAACGGTATATACAGGATTATCTAACATAGGTTGTCCACTGGGCATGACACTGTCTCAGACATCACAACAGTTGTGTGTGAACGGTATATACAGGATTATCTAACAAAGGTTGTCCACTGGGCATGACACTGTCTCAGACATCACAACAGTTGTGTGTGAACGGTATATACAGGATTATCTAACAAAGGTTGTCCACTGGGCATGACACTGTCTCAGACATCACAACAGTTGTGTGTGAAAGGTATATACAGGATTATCTAACATAGGTTGTCCACTGGGCATGACACTGTCTCAGACATCACAACAGTTGTGTGTGAACGGTATATACAGGATTATCTAACATAGGTTGTCCACTGAGCACATTTGTTTGAGAGCTGACTTCATATGATGGTAAATGTGCATGATGCATACAACTAAAAAGAGTAAGAAACTAACATTTATCAGGCAAGTTGAAACGCTGACTCCCCAAAAAATGCACTTAAATCTTACGTTAGTAAACTCGAGTTAATAAACAAAGTCAGGAAAGTCATCATAGGGTTATGTAGTGCAGGCCATGATGTAGGGTTATGTAGTGCATGCCATGATGTAGGGTTATGTAGTGCAGGCCATGATGTAGGGTTATGTAGTGTAGGCCATGATGTAGGGTTATGTAGTGTAGGCCATGATGTAGGGTTATGTAGTGCAGGCCATGATGTAGGGTTATGTAGTGCAGGCCATGATGTATGGTTATGTAGTGCAGGCCATGATGTAGGGTTATGTAGTGTAGGCCATGATGTAGGGTTATGTAGTGTAGGCCATGATGTAGGGTTATGTAGTGCAGGCCATGATGTAGGGTTATGTAGTGCATGCCATGATGTATGGTTATGTAGTGCAGGCCATGATGTATGGTTATGTAGTGTAGGCCATGATGTAGGGTTATGTAGTGTAGGCCATGATGTAGGGTTATGTAGTGCAGGCCATGATGTAGGGTTATGTAGTGCATGCCATGATGTATGGTTATGTAGTGCAGGCCATGATGTAGGGTTATGTAGTGTAGGCCATGATGTAGGGTTATGTAGTGTAGGCCATGATGTAGGGTTATGTAGTGCAGGCCATGATGTAGGGTTATGTAGTGCAGGCCATGATGTAGGGTTATGTAGTGCAGGCCATGATGTAGGGTTATGTAGTGCATGCCATGATGTATGGTTATGTAGTGCAGGCCATGATGTAGGGTTATGTAGTGTAGGCCATGATGTAGGGTTATGTAGTGCAGGCCATGATGTATGGTTATGTAGTGCAGGCCATGATGTATGGTTATGTAGTGTAGGCCATGATGTAGGGTTATGTAGTGCAGGCCATGATGTATGGTTATGTAGTGCAGGCCATGATGTAGGGTTATGTAGTGCAGGCCATGATGTATGGTTATGTAGTGCAGGCCATGATGTAGGGTTATGTAGTGCAGGCCATGATGTATGGTTATGTAGTGCAGGCCATGATGTAGGGTTATGTAGTGCAGGCCATGATGTAGGGTTATGTAGTGCAGGCCATGATGTAGGGTTATGTAGTGTAGGCCATGATGTAGGGTTATGTAGTGCAGGCCATGATGTAGGGTTATGTAGTGTAGGCCATGATGTAGGGTTATGTAGTGCAGGCCATGATGTTGAAGCTTAGGTTTGCTGTTGACTAAGATGAAGCTTATTGTCACCAGTGCAGCATTTGATAGGGCTGACTGAGAAACGTGTCATAGAACGAAACCCGGTAAAAAACAAAACAGTTTTTTAAGTAGCTGTATAATATACAAGTCAGGGCTTCTAAAATTTTAAAATGCAAATCGGTCCAGGTTTTTAACTGCCGTAAGAATCGCACTTATTTTGAAAAAATCACTAAAATCGCCGTACCCCACCCACCATGCATTTTTTCCGTTCAGTCATTGATATAGAGAACTAATTAAAATGTATGTTTGTATTATATTTGTATTATTTATAACTTACTTTATCACAATTTGTACATTTTATGTCTTCGCTTTACTGAATGAATAATTTTCACTCAATATTAAAATTGTTGATCATTTGAGGAATTGAACCGGAAGTGTCTAATAAACCGGGTAGGTATAAAACGCGGACAAACACGCGCGGACTAGCGGATTATATACGATTTTACATAAATTTGAGTAATATGGTTTTTCATCAATTAGCTTAATTAATACCAAATGTTACGACTAACGCAAACAATTTCGGTCCGACTTAAAAAAAAAACGGTGTCAGGTTTGATCACTTTCCTTATTTAATGTCATTAATATTAAGTTATTGTAAAAAAAAATCAAACAAACAATTGACACATCTCGGTATTTTAATGACGCAAACAAATTTCAGTCCCAGCTTTGGCCACTTAAAAAACCAAACCGACACAAGCAAACAGGCTAACAACTTACGACTAACGGTATATCAAAGAAATTACAGACGGTAACACTCGCTTCAGTGAACCGACAGAACGCGTGATATACTTTCACTGATCACACATCAAAGGCGTGCTACATGGCTATAGACTCTTCCGGAAAACTCCCTACTATCGGTAATGGTTTAGTCCAAATTGACCAAATTGACCTACTTTCGCACAGCGAGTGACAAACAATCGTGTTATGGATCAAAGAATATTGCCGCAAGGCATATTTTAGATTTTTTAACGACCGATAGATACAATAGCTGGGACCGATTTAAACAGAGATTTTGAAAAGAAAAACGGTCTGGAGACACAGATTTCGGTCTGGGAACCGATAAACCGGCGATTTTAGAAGCCCTGATACAAGTATACATGTATTTTCATTATTAATCAGATGTTCTCTGGTATAATGCATAATAATGAAGTTGTACATACATTGTAAAAAGTTTTGTTGTACATATATTATGTACATACATGTTTTTCATTTTATCAATACCTGGCTTGAACGACACCCTCTCCTGTACGACATACTTGCCAGGAACCATAATATGTCATATACGACAAGTTTTACCTTAATTATTTTGTATTTGCAGTGAAATGTTACAGAAACATGTAAGTTCAATTTTTGGATGTTTCAGTAACTGGGGACTACCTTATATATGGCTACAAGAATGGCCTATCTGCTGTGAAACTGCCAATTTCAGCAGACGACATAAACCCCTCTCCACTGACCAGTACTAGGAAAATTGTGGATATTGAATTTGACAGCGAGAATGAAAATTTGTTTCTTGTGCAAGAAATACTAGGGTTAAACGTGAGTTGTTAAAAATTATCTTAGTTTTATTTGGCCCTACTGGTTTTAAATGGTGGTGGGAGGTGTTGAACTAAAGGTTTGCAGCCATCATAGAGTCTCTGTCTACCTCTCTGTCTGTCTGCCTGCCTGCCTGCCCGCCTGCTAACAATGGCGGTTTAAGGGCTAAAATAGTCGCCCCTGACAGGTTTATGGGCTATGTTTGCTCAAGGGCTATAAGCCCATAAGCCTTTCATTGAGACGTTCAAACACATCAGTAGAGGGAGTGTGGGTTACTAAAAAAATGCTGTTTAAAAATACGGAAGAACACAAATTTGTGTTTAGGACAATCTGGACAGTTTAAAGGGCTAAAAGTAGCCCCTAAAGGACTAAAATATAGCCCCTAAACTATATGGACAAGGTTTATGGGCTTGTTTACACCGTAAAACACCGTAAAACATGGACAAATATTAGCCTCTAAGTCTGGTACCCTCTAAACCTATAATGTCTGTCTCTCTCTCTCTCTCTCTCTGTCTCTCTGTGTCTATCTCTGTGTCTGTCTGTCTGTCTGTCTATCTGTCTCTGTGTATGTCTCTCTGTCTCTCTGTCTGTCTCTCTGTCTGTCTCTCTCTGTCTGTCTCTCTGTCTGTCTCTCTGTCTGTCTGTCTCTCTGTCTGTCTCTATCTCTGTCCGCCCGCCTCTGTCTCTGTGTCTGTCTGTCTCTCTGACTTTCTGCATTATGCATGTGCACCCAATGACCCATCTGCCTGCCTTTCTGCCTGTATGCACAATAAGGCTATTAATTTCTCTCAAAAGACCACTACAAGTTTATTTCAAAACAAAATTTGGCTTATTATAACTTTTATTTGAACACAGCAGATATAACTGAGACTTTTTACATTGCAGACGACAGTTAAAACTGTGAAAATGTTCACATCCAATGAAACACTACTTGCACCAACGCTGTTTGTCGGTAATCCTTCCTCCATCTCGTTTGACTGGGTGGCAAAAAATCTCTTTTGGTCAGACCGAGAAGGTGGAACTATTGAGGTGATGAGAATTATGAGTAATGTCAAGTACAGGAAGGTCATTCTGAGTAACATGGGTCGGGATATTGACTGTGTGATGCCAGTGGCCATAGCTGTGGATCCATCTAGAGGGTACTCAGACACTTTTTAACTCGTCTGTTTTTGACAAACATTTATGAGGTATTGTCGCCGCTTAATTGTCGTCGGCTCCTGTGTCGATCGCCTGGTTAAAGTCTTACATGTAAGTTTGTATCTCGGAAACTACTTCAAATAATGGATGAAGTCTTCACATATTTCTTTGGCATCATTAGACGAGTGTCTGCACCGACAGGCAATACCTCTTGTTTTATTATGTGACAGCTATTTTTAAGAAGGTATAATGTCTTTCAAATGTTGTTGGAGTTTGATTCACCATCACAAAGCTTAGTGTCTCTTTAACTCCTACAACAATTTTCAACAATTTTCATGGAAAATACCAGCTTGAAGTAGTACCTAGCGGTCAAATTAGTTTATAACTTATAGAGTTACTTTTGTCATTTTCTGGATGAAAACTTCGTTGGATTATATTCTTTGTTGGATTATAGTTAAAACATATTGAAAATCACTGTCAATTTATGAAACAAATTTAGTTTATTTGGCTTTTAATCAGTCTATTCATAACACTTCTGTCCACAGAATAACACAAATATCCCTACTCGTCAGGGGCCACTTTCCGTCACTTATGTAAACATGAACTAATTTTTCAGACAAATCTATGTATCCTGACAATTTTTACTCTATTTTCTATTAGGTTACCTCTTCCTGGAAATTTGATACCAAAGAATTTTGTTTTATATAAATTATCGAAATGGCACGTGACCTTTTTAAAAAATAGACTAAAACTGAGAACTCATTTTGTTTACAAGCCCAGTTTCCGTCATGTATTTTATCGAGTGATAGATTCAACTAGGTCATGACACAGTAACCTTTAATGAATTAGAAACTTGTTTGCAAGTCTATTCAACAATTTCATTGTAAAAAAGGTATGTTTGCATTGTTCCATCAGTCACATCGATCGTTATAACAATGCGCCTGGTAACGTCAATGTAAAATGTTCAACGACGACAATTTATAGTAACTCTGTGTAAATCAAACAGATACAGGTTGTACGAGTTGCTTCTCTTTGGTTAAACTATATAATCACGGTATGTTTTAACTGCGTCTACTGAAGAGTGATAAAAATATGACGTCATTACAGTGTTATTTTTTTAATAATTTATTATGCGACAGTATGCGCGCGCATCCCCAATGTCATATAAGGAAGTAAACACATTTTTCGGAGAAATCCCTTTCGTTTTTGTACCACTTATATACTTTTTGGTTGTTTTTAGCTCTACTGATCAGAGATCAGCAGAGCTTATGCCGTGGTGCGGCGTCCGGCGTCCGTCCGTCCGTCTGTCTGTCCGTCCGTCTGTCCGTCCGTTAACTTTTATTTGTAGCGACTACTCCTCTGAAACTACTGGAGGGATATTCATAAAACTTTACAGAAATGTTGCCCATGAAGTCTAGTTGATCCTAGCAAAAATTCATGTTGATGTGAAATCCAAGATGGCCACCAAAGCTAAAAATAGATTTTTTAAATTCAAGTTTGTAGCGACTACTTCTTGAAAACTATAAGTGATATTGATATGGGACTTTTTCTAAAATGATCAGCATGACATGATGTTGATCCTAGTCAAAAATCGTTTTGATTCAACGTTTAACATGGCTGCCAGCGGCCATCTTTGTTTACATAGAGTTTTATAGTAAAAACTTGTAGCGACTACTCCTCTGAAACTACTTTGGGGATTGTCATGAAACGTTACAGGAATGTTGCTCTTGATGTCTAATTGATCCTAGAAAAATTTCAGGTCGGCCGGAAATTCAAGATGGCCGTCACAGCTAAAAATAGATTTTTAAAAAATAAGTTTGTAGCGACTACTTCTTGAAAACTATAAGTGATATTGATATGGGACTTTTTCTAAAATGATCAGCATGACATGATGTAGATCCTTGTGGAAAATTATTTTGATTCGACGTTAAACATGGCTGCCAGTGGCCATCTTTGGTTACATAGAGTTATATAGTAAAAACTTGTAGCGACTACTCCTCTGAAACTACTTGACGGATGTTCATGAAACTTCACAGGAATGTTGCTCTTGATGTCTAGTTGATCCTAGCAAAATTTCAGGTCGGCCGGAAATTCAAGATGGCCACCACGGTTAAAAATAGATTTTCAAAAAACAAGTCTGTAGCGACTACTTCCTGAAATCAAAATCAATCAGTAGAGCTTCAAGGTCATTGACCTCTTGTTCCTGTTTCCAATCTTCAGTTATAAACGTCTGACAATAAGTGACATCGCGTAAGTAATTTGTAGTGTAAAAACGTTTTTTAAATGAGAATGACGGAAACTGGGCTTGGACGGAAACTGGCCTCTAACGAGTAGAGATATATGTATGTTTTGTAAACTTTTATTATGAACTTCATAGCCTTAGTCGGGTTGGCTGGTACCTTTTGCTTGATAAAACTTTATTTATTCACAATTAAAATATTTTGTTTCAGTGTGATATACTGGGCAGATGCTGGTGGCCCAGGTTCCAGGCCTAAGATTGCCTCTATGTTAATGGATGGTTCCCGTAGGCAGGTTCTAAATCAGAGACGCATAGACTGGCCTACTTCTCTAGCAAGAGATCCAAACACCAATGACTTGTACTGGACTGAGGGACGACGTCACCAGGTAGGGGTTGGTTTGTGTGTTAACTGAAGGTTTATAATCCCTCCGCTGATAAATATGATGATGATGATAATTGTGAAAATCTTTATTGTTATATCATTATCATTATCATCATTCCTCCTCCTCATCATCATCATTTCCACCACCAACATCAGCATCATCATCATTATTATCTTCACATCATCTCTTCCACCACCACCACCATCATCATCATCATCATTATCATCATCATCATTTCTCCTCCTCATCATCATCAACTCCACCATCATCATCAGCATCATCATCATTATCATCTTCGCATCATCATCATTATCATCAGCATCATCATCATTATCATCATCATCATACCTCCTCCTCCTCATCATCATCATCTCCACCACCATCGTCAGCATCATCAGCATCGCCGCCACCATCATCAGCATCATCAGCATCATTATCTTTTTCACATCATGATGATCATTCAACCTTCTTCTCCTCCTCCTCCTCATCATCTCTTCCACCACCATCATCATCATCATCATCATCATTCCTCCTCATCATCACCATCTCCACAACCATCATTATCATCATCATCACCATTCCTTCTCATCATCATAATTATCTCCACCACCATCATCAGTATCATCATCATCATTCTCATCTTCACATCATCATTCCTCCTTCTTCTCCTCCTCCTCATCATCAGCTCTTCCACCACCATCATCATCATCATCATCATCATCATCATCATCATCATCATAATCATCATCATCATTATAATCTTTGCATCATCATCATCATCATTCCTTCTTCTCCTCCTCATCATCATTTCTTCCACCACCACCATCATCATCAACATCATAATCATGATCATGATGATGATCATCATCATCATAATCATCATCATCATTATAATCTTTGCATCATCATCATTCCTTCTTCTCCTCCTCCTCATCATCATTTCTTCCACCACCACCACCACCATCATCATCATCATCATAATCATCATCATCATCATCATTCCTTCTTCTTCTCCTCCTCATCATCATTTCATCCACCACCACCACCATCATCATGGTCATCATCATCATCATAATCACCATCATCAGCTTCATCATCATCATCATCATTAATTATCATTATCTTTATCTTCTGACATCATCATCATAATCATCATTGCATCAACATTATCATCATCACTGGTAGGGCCTATACACATGTTACATGCCCTTAAAACTTCGGCAAAAACAAGCTTTCCAAACAATAGGCTTTATTTCAATGACATGGAAGTTGTGTGATTTACTGTTCACAGTTCTGTCATTTTGTGCAACCATTTTTACAGATTCTGCAGTGGGAGTTTACTACTAGAAGAATCTCTGTAATCGTGAAAAACCTGGGCAAGCCTTCCCGTGTGGCAGTACATGGATTTGCCCTGTATTACGCGGACTCAATTTTGGAGACAATAAGCATGTTGGAGCTGTCGAATCCGAGTAATGTAACGGTGATACAGAGGAATCTGGAGGACGTGAAAGCTTTAACTGTGTTTAACAACCGACATATTTTAGGTAATGGCCTAGGAATTTAACGCCTTGGTTCTCTTTTGAACTTTAGAATATACGTTTAATGTTTTGTGATGAGATGTGTTGGGCATTTTTAAAGTAAAGCACAAATTAAAGTAAAGATTCTCATTTTGAGAAAAAATGAGGGTGTATTTTAATTCATGTGGAATTCATTGTGCCACAAAATACCCGTACAAAATATTGAACTGTTTCAAATAATTATTTTAGTGTTTTAAATAGTAACTGACTCTCAAAAGGTTGTCAAAGGCCTCTTTATCTAATTAGTCAAATACATGAATGGATGAACGAGATGAGATCCCCACTCTCCCTGTCTACTATCTAGTGTAAACACACAGCCAAGGGAATGGGCTTGGGCGCATCAGTGGGGAAAGAATACCCTCTTAAGCTTATTTTTCCCGTAAAAATGTCGAAGAAAATAGACATGTCTATAGAATTTGTTTGGAGGAGAGTTGGTGGTGATAACAAAAAAATACAATGAGAGAGAGTGAATAGACAATTGCATGAACTAAAACTGCTATAAAAGCAGTTTGATAGTACCAAATGCTAGTGTGTTTTGCAGGAGAAAAGGCTGGAGGATACACAGTTGTATTATCACAGTGATTTTCATAAACAGTTGCTTTTGAAATGTTAAAATGATGTCATATCTTATTGTAAGTGCCTTTCATAATTATTAAGTGGACAAGCTAGTCATACCTTAGATGGGATCTAGTCATTTATTTGATACTTTGATGATGTTACATGTAGTTTGTTTGTCTAAATAAAGTGTTCTTGGTTGAGACTGATTTACCTTGTCTAGCACTAGCGGTATGCAAAAATATGAAGGCGATTCCTATTCATAAATTAAGGGCGAGTACGATTTTTGTTTCACTAGTCCTGCAGGACTAGTCCTGTGTGATGAATGTCTAAAATAGTATTTGGCCTTAATGTATTGGTCAAAGTAGTGCCATGTTGTACATAATGGTTAGCACTATGACCAGGAGATCTTATCATATTTAAATTCTTTTTAAAATGCATGAAGAAAATGGTAAATTTGCTTTTATTAAGGTGTTCTATTATTTGTAGTGTGACTGCATTAAGCCGCATAATATATCGGATTCCATGAAAAACAATAAATGATTTTTTGTGCCGTGCAACTGGTAAATTGACAACTTCCTGATAGTATGGGTGTTATTAAAGTTACCAATAGAATCTGAAGGTTGTGACTGTATGTTTGACTCCTTATCCTGCCATCAACAGGCAAAGTTACACTTATCCTGCCATCAACAGGCAAAGTTACACTTATCCTGCTATCAACAGGCAAAGTTACACTTATCCTGCCATCAACAGGCAAAATTACACTTATCCTGCCATCAACAGGAGTTACACTTATCCAGCCATCAACAGGCAAAGTTACTTTTATCCTGCCATCAACAGGAGTTACACTTATCCTCCCATCAACAGGTAAAGTTACACTTATACTGCCATCAACAGGCAAAGTTACACGTATCCTACCATCAACAGGCAAAGTTACACTTATACTGCCATCAACAGGCAAAGTTACACTTATCCTGCCATCAACAGGCAAAGTTACACTTATACTGCCATCAACAGGCAAAGTTACACTTATCCTGCCATCAACAGGCAAAGTTACACTTATCCTGCCATCAACAGGAGTTACACTTATCCTGCCATCAACAGGCAAATTTACACTGATCCTGCCATCAACAGGCAAAGTTACAGCAGATGCAGGCCTCCTAGTGCAACCTTTAAAACCTTTAGAAACCTGTAATTTTGTTGAAATCCTTTAAAAACTTTATTTTGTCTGAAAAACCTTTAAAAGCCTCTTTTGAAACTTTTTTTTCTATTTCAATGTTGTGTACTGAATGAAAGATCCATGCTGATCCATGCTGATCCATGCTACACTAGATTAATCAGAATCAAATGATTGAAGCTATTAGGAATTAACACTGATGTATGTAATACCACTTGTGCCATCTTGGGTTTTTCAGAATGTTGTTGCCTTTGCCAGACCATTGTGGGATATTTACTTCCAAAGTGGAACCTATAATTATGGTCTGGTAAGCATGCAGCATTTCTGAGACGCAAGATGGAGTGAGAACTAAAGGGTCATGGAAGACTGCAACTAAACAAAAAATTGTTGTATTAATGTAAAGTGGGTAATGTTCGTCAAACAAGGTATTTATGTTAGAAATATTAGTAAAAACACGAAAATTTAGCCTTGAAGTACTCTTTATTTTTGTAGAAATCACCCTAAAAAACTATAATATACTAAAAAACAACCTTTATAAAAACCTTTATTTTTAGCTGAGCCTGCTAGGAGGCATGCAGATGTATACTGTTTTTAACCCTACTGACGACAAGTTATATATATAACACATATTTTAAAAGTCCGAACTCCATAAACACAATATAAATGGCTTTAACCGGCTAAGCCAAAACCGAAAACTGGAAATCTCGAATTAAGAGTTACCAACTCATAATTCATTTTACGCATATGCGATCTTGGGCATTTTAAGTACTCATGAATAAACCTGTCCTTTTAATTGGCATATATACATTAAATAATATACAACTTTGTGTATGCGTGACCACAGACTGTGATCACCTCTGTACAGACATTCTTCAACAAGGAATGCAACACCATGTAATAACAACTAATTTCCTTTAAATAACTTTTTTTATTTTACACCATAAACCATGCACCATAAGCTTATGGTAACTTACAATAATGTAGTGGCTTTTAGTTTGGCTGCAGAGTTTATGTATTATAAATTACAATTTTTGTTGAGGCCCGGGGAGACAACCGGTTACCTGAGACCTACTCATTACTGGCAAACCAGTGCCCAACAGTTGGCTGAAATGGGCCTTCCCTCTATACACAAAGGTGGAGGGGGTTCCAACATTACCCAGATGTAAACCCCACAATAAACACACATAACACACATTATTATTAACTTTGGGAATCTTCGCCCTGCAGCTTGGTAGCATGTCAAGTCAGGAGAAAAGGCTAGGTGGTAACCCCCAAATAACAGATCAGTCTCCCAGGACTGCCACATGAACATCTACCATAGATGTTCACCTCCACAAAAATACACCCTACACATCTGATCCTACTTGGAAAAGATGGGGAAACACAACCTATGATTCCCTCCACCATTTTCACAGGCATGGTAGAACTTGCAATGCAGGACAAACTGCCATACGAACAACTACCATATATGTCCACTTCCACAGAAACACTCCCTACATATCTGATCCTACTCGGAAGAGTTGATAAACACGACCGATGATTCCCTCTACAATTTTCACAGGCATGGTTGAATTTGCAATGCGGGACAAACTGCCACATGCATATCTACCCTAGATGTTCACCTCCACAAAAATACTCCCTATATATCTGATCCTACTCGGAAGAGATGGGAAAACACAACCTATGATTCCCTCCACAATTTCCACAGGCATGGTTGCGTGACGAATGGGCATGCCCATCCATTGTTAAAGCATTTGCAGGAAGTTGAATTTGCCCATGAGGTTTGTTTAAAGGACTAGGTATGATAAGGGACAAAATTGGCCCCCAATATTGACAGTTTAAATGCACAAGTTTTGAATATCTAGTTTAGCTACAAATGAACAGAATCACTATTAAAACTCATGACAAGTACGTTTGAATGCTCTAAATGAGTTAAGAACCTCAAAAACTAGGCCTTTTCTTTCAAAATATGACATTTTTGTTCATTTTCAGCAGTTTTCAATCAGTTTTTGGTCTTGGAAATACAGAGCGCACCATCGAGCACAGCTGATTTTTTGTTGAAACAGTTTCTTGATAGGGATGCATCATCAGCCAAAAAAATGTGTGTGCTCGGAGGTGCGCTCTATATTTTTAGGATCAAAATCTTGCCCAGAAAGGTTCAAAATCTACAAAATATAACACAATTATCAAAAATGCTATTTTTTGAGACCCTCTTAATTCTTCTAGATAAGTAAAATAAACAAAAAATTATTTTGAAGATAGAATATGATCAATTTACTTCAACATGCACGACAGATTATTTGTAAATATTATTTTTTGCATTTTGAACATACTGGGGGCCAAAATACCCCCTTATCATACCTTGTCCTTTTCTCCACACACAAAATTTAGCATTATTAAAATGAACATCATCAATTGGTATCGAAACAGAAGCAAAGAGAGGAGTGAAACAGGGCGACATCTTAAGCCCACTAATCTTTAATATTTACCATGTTTACAGAACGATATTACTGATACTTTTAATTCCAGACTTACTGACGCTATACAATTAAACGAGATCAATTTCAACTGCTCGCTTTACGCCGATGATCTACTCTTACTTTCCGAAACCCCACCAAATGGTCAAATAGTCTCCAAAACAGTATAGACGTATTGTCTGAATATTGCCAAAAGTGGAAACTTGAAGTTAACATTAACATCATAATTCATAATGATCTTTAATAAAAGAAGGCTTAAATTTTTTATTTAAAGCACTATGGCTATAAAAAACATTTAATAGAAATAGTTGACTCATTCCAATATCTTGGCATCACATTACACTACACAGGAGATTCAAACAAGCTGCAGAACCATTACAGGTGAAAGCAGGCAAAGCTTCATTCGCTTTAAGAAGCAAACTTAAAGGATTTACCAGTCATAATGTAGCCCAAACTTGTTGACTGCATGATTGTGCCAATACTTGCTTATGGCAGTGAGAGCTGGATATCTGATTACAAACCAGATGTTATGAATGGTAACTCGCCTTTCGAGAAATTACAAGTTACGTATTGTAAATACAGTCTTGATGTACATAACAAAAATAGAGATATTGCCTGTTGGGCAGAGCTTGGCGGATACCCTATGCTCATAGGCTTAAAAAAGTTTAATTATTACAAGAGACTTAAACAACTCCATTTGAATAGAATTCTACTAACGAATGCTTTTTTATAGCAGATCAGATTAATTTATAACGACATCCTGTAAATCTTGGTGTAGTACTCTCCTGAAATTACAACCAGATATAAATTACACATTAGACTACACCGCTTTGTCATTTCAAAACTAAGAGCAAGTGCTCATTACCTAAATATCGAAATGGGCAGATATAAAAACATAATAAAAACTGAAATATTTTATTTTAGAATGTCCACTATATAGCAATGTTAGAAACACTACAATTAATAGTGTGTTTACTCCTTCACAGAGAGAGAGTGCCACACAAGATCAGTCTAAGCTTGTGTTAAATCCCTAAACTTTTATTGAAGTAATTTTACACTGAAGTCCCTTCAACTACGAAATGAAATTAATTATAACTTGTCTTCGACGATTAGTATTAATATGCCAAGTATGTAACTTTAATTACATTTTACTTTGTAACTTTACTCTTATATGTCCATACATTATGTGGAGTACGCTATGATATTATTGGTTTTCAAAATAAACGTGGTATTGCATTGCAATTCAGGCGCGTAGCTGGGCTTACGCACCTACGCACGTGCTTACAATTATTTGTCAATGTCCGAAAACATAAAAATCGAAAACAAATTGCGAAAAACACAATAAAAACTGAAGGGGAGTGGGTGGGAAGGGTGAGTTGTATGCCATACCTGATTTAATTTTGTCTTCTGATTTCAATGTGTATTAAAATAGCAGTCAAAATATGCTTAAAATTGCTATGAAATATACGCCAAAACTCAACTATGATCGTCTGGCAAAAAAATAATTCACGGGGGAGCATGCCCCCGCACCCCCCTAGCGGAGGTAACTCAAATTTGGACCCAGCTACGCGCCTGCAATTTGTATTGTATTAGTCATGGGTTTTTACAGCCCACTCCGATACCTTGGCTGTTCGAGACTCTCAACAGGCTTCAATGGGAAATGAATCAAACCACTAAATGTAGTACTTGTCTGTAAATCATTGTTTACATACAGGAACCAGTATTCTGTGATGATTACACTCCATTGGCATTCCCAATTTTTATTTGGATTTCACCGGAATCCCTGTGTGTACTAGACTCTTCAAGTTCCCAAGCCGATTTTAGTAGCATCGGGAAATTAACAAACCCTCCTTCCCAATTCTTGCCTGTAATAGGCAGGTTTGACCATTTTTTAATTTGTTTCATATCAATAAAGCACATGTTGTAATACACCATTTGAAGACCTTTGTAAGACTAAAACAATGCGATTTATTTCAACCTTCTATCTGATACCAAACAAGAGATACTGACATTTGAAAAACAACACCTGCGTATATACTGGTAGGCCAAAATTAGCCAAAATTTTTGTTGAACTCGAAGAACTGATCGGTCACTACCCGAGTAATCCACCAATCCAGCTGACTTGCGACTTCCCAACGTTCGAACCTTTTAACTGGGCTTGTTTCCCTTCAGCTAGGGCGTGGTCATGGATCCGCCCTGCTGTGAAGCGGACTCCCTTCTCCGTTTTTTACCGAGCGCCCTCACCGCTGTAGGCCCTCACCTTGCCACTATATTTCCTGTCATAGTTTGTGTTTAGCGATGATAGATGATACTATTACACTGTAGATTTGTTGGATTTAAACTTATAAATATTCCTTCTTTTTGCTTCCTACTAGTTTTAACAATTGCCAAAAGAGGGCGCGCCTTCTAACTTCGACTTCACATGGAAGATCGATAAAGGGAGATAACTATCGGGATTATTAATGAATCAAAGTACTAAGAGAACTACCAAGTATTAAGAGAACTACAAGTTGCAAAGTTGATAGATTTAAATGCGATTATCGAACACAAGGATTCCGATAATCATTGTTATTTTGTGACTTGGACACCTGGATATGGTTTGGATAAAATAATTTCTAGTGTACTGTTGTTGTTATTTGGCAGGTTAGTGCCCATAAATTAACACATTAAATAAAAGGATATGATATTGGGCAGGGCCTTGTAATGCTTGTATTATATAATTTTATCCAACTCATTTATTTTAGTCAGTAATACACAGTCAGGCATGTAAGATCCTCTATATATATCGCATGAGTAACCTGAAGGATCGAACTTTTATAAAAAAAAAAAGCATTGTGACATCATGTTTAACAGGAACACATGGCAGTCTTGTCTGATTAAAAAAAAATGAAGCTTTTATACCTCAGTATAAATATGAACTACTTTATTTGCAGGTATAACTAACGGTTGTGCCAAAAACAATGGAGGATGCTCCCAGCTGTGTTTACCTATCGGCCCGTCGAACATTCAGTGCGAGTGTGGTGTCGGGTTTGTACTCGCCGAGAATGGTAAATGTGTCGGGACCGAGTCGTTTGTAGTTGTGTCCCAGTTGGCCATGATCCGAGGGTTTGGACTAAACAGGAATGATCATGATGATGCCATGGTGCCTGTAGGGGGCGTAGGTGAGAATGTTTGTCTTGATGATGATGCCATGGTACTATAGGGGGCGCAGGTGAGAATGTTTGTCTTGATGATGATGCCATTGTACCTATAAGGGGTGCAGGTGAGAATGTTTGTCTTGATGATGATGCCATGGTACTATAGGGGGCGCAGGTGAGAATGTTTGTCTTGATGATGATGCCATGGTACCTATAGGGGGCGCAGGTGAGAATGTTTGTCTTGATGATGATGCCATGGTACCTATAGGGGGCGCAGGTGAGAATGTTTGTCTTGATGATGATGCCATGGTACCTATAGGGGGCGCAGGTAAGAATGTTTGTCTTGATGAGGATGCCATGGTACCTATAGGGGGCGCAGGTGAGAATGTTTGTCTTGATGATGATGCCATGGTACCAATAGGGGGCGCAGGTGAGAATGTTTGTCTTGATGATGATGCCATGGTACCTATAGGGGGCGCAGGTGAGAATGTTTGTCTTGATGATGATGCCATGGTACCTATAGGGGGCGCAGGTGAGAATGTTTGTCTTGATGATGATGCCATGGTACCTATAGGGGGCGCAGGTGAGAATGTTTGTCTTGATGAGGATGCCATGGTACCTATAAGGGGCGCAGGTGAGAATGTTTGTCTTGATGATGATGCCATGGTACCTATAGGGGGCGCAGGTGAGAATGTTTGTCTTGATGATGATGCCATGGTACCAATAGGGGGCGCAGGTGAGAATGTTTGTCTTGATGATGATGCCATGGTACCTATAGGGGGCGCAGGTGAGAATGTTTGTCTTGATGATGATGCCATGGTACCTATAGGGGGCGCAGGTGAGAATGTTTGTCTTGATGATGATGCCATGTTACCTGTAAGGGGCGCAGGTGAGAATGTTTGTCTTGAACTGAAAGTAAATGCAAGACAATTTAGCGTAAACAATGCACAACAATTTAACATGAACTATGAACGACAATTTAACATGAACAATGCATGACTGTTTAACATGAACAATGCACGATTGTTTAACATGAACAATGCACGACTGTTTAACATGAACAATGCACGACTGTTTAACATGAACATTGCATGACTGTTTAACATGAACAATGCACGACTGTTTAACATGAACAATGCACGACTGTTTAACATGAACAATGCACGACAGTTTAACATGAACAATGCACGACAATTTAACATGAACAATGCATGACTGTTTAACATGAACAATGCACGACTGTTTAACATGAACAATGCACGACTGTTTAACATGAACAATGCACGACTGTTTAACATGAACAATGCACGACAGTTTAACATGAACAATGCACGACAATTTAACATGAACAATGCATGACTGTTTAACATGAACAATGCACGACTGTTTAACATGAACAATGCACGACTGTTTTACATGAACAATGCACAACTGTTAAACATGAACAATGCATGACTGTTTAACATGAACAATGCATGACTGTTTAACATGAACAATGCATGACTGTTTAACATGAACAATGCACGACTGTTTAACATGAACAATGCACGACTGTTTAACATGAACAATGCACAACTGTTAAACATGAACAATGCATGACTGTTAAACATGAACAATGCATGACTGTTTAACATGAGCAATGCACAACTGTTTAACATGAACAGTGCATGACGGTTTAACATGAGCAATGCACAACTGTTTAACATGAACAATGCATGACTGTTAAACATGAACAATGCATGACTGTTTAACATGAGCAATGCACAACTGTTTAACATGAACAATGCACGACTGTTTAACATGAACAATGTATCATAATTGAAATGAAATGGGGTTTAATGCCATGTTAACACATAATAAGTTACACAGGGACATCAGCCTATACCAAGAAATAAGGGATATTACGTAATCTTTTTTTTAAAATTCGTTAATCACAACCATTTTCTTAAATTTGTCATCAATGTTTTTTGTCTAAGTGACAACCCAGATAAAGGATAAAAGGATGTTTCCTCTACCAGGTCGTCAAGCTCTGCAGTTAGACGTCCACATGGCCGGTAGACACATTTACTGGTGTGACGCCCCGGGTCCGGAGGTAGTTAGCGGCATACACCGGGTGATGCCCGATGGCAGTACCCATGACCTAGTTGTTACAGATGGTATTGGAATGAATGGGATCAAGGGAATTGCTGTCGACTGGATTGCAGGTTCTACTCAAATTAGTTTACTACCAGATATTCACTTTATAAAAAAAGTTTTTTTCCATACTTTTACAACATTTTATACCATATAACCGCTAATAAATGCCCCCAGGGGCGTAACATTTTTGAAAAAGGTGGGAGGGTGGTTTTTTTTGTGGGGTGAGTTTATTTGAGACCAAAAATACATAATTTAACTTTAATATCAAACATTATTTAATAATTTTTTTATCAAGAAAATCGAAGTCTGCATGTCAATCAATCAATTAATGCATCGGAATTTAAGTTTAAGTTTTCTAGTGACTTTGTGTGTTCCATTGTGAAAGAAACAGATTAGGTACCATTAATGTTGAAACAATTACTCAATTACTGACCCTGCCATAAACATCCATATAAATTATGTGTAATCGGTGAGACACGTGTTGAAACAATCTTTAAACCATTTTCATTGTAGGTGTAAAAAAAGACTACAGACTCGATCCCACAGTTAAAGTGCTATGCGATTTTGTGTCTTGTTATATAGACAAGTCAAACCATTTTAATTCATGCCATGCATTGTATGCTTTATTGTGCAGCTTCGTTTTGAGGAATCACATGATGGTGCAATTGCGGGAGATCTAAATGGACAAAGAACATTTTATAATTTTAATTGTTTTTCATTTTTAGCTCTACTGGCCAAAGGCCAGGAGGGCTTATGCCATCACTTTTATTCCGTCATCCATCTGTCCGTCCGTCCGTCTGTCCGTCTGTTAGCAATTTTATAAAATCGACATCTCCTCTGAAACCGCTTGAAGGATTTTAATAAAACTTCATCACAATGTTACTTGGGAGGGTCCCTCTCAGATTTTTGTTTTTCGCGGCCACCAGTCATCCGAGATGGCTGCCATGGCTAAAACTAAGTCAAATTTAAGGAAATTTCAAACGACATCTCCTCAGAAACCACATATTCCATTCTACTGAAATATCATATACATGTTCCATGGGTTGGCCTCTATCAAGTTTGTGTTTTTCGTTATCGTCAAATAATCAAAATGGCCGCCACAGCAACTCAAAGTTTACATAGAGTTATATAGGAAAAGGTTAAAAATGACATCTTCTCTAAAACCACTTGAAGGATTTTGATGAAACTTAATCACAATGATATTTGGGATAGTACCTCTCAGATTTTTGTTTTTCGCGGCCGCCAGTCATCCAGGATGGCCGCCATGGCTAAAACTAGGTCAAATTTAAGGAAATTTCAAACAACATCTCCTCCGAAACCACTTATTCCATTCTTGTGAAATATCATATACATGTTCCTTGGGTTAGCCTCTATCAAGTGTATGTTTTTTGTTATCGTCGAATAATCAAAATGGCCGCCACGCCGACCCAAAGTGTACATAAGAGTTATATATAGGAAAAGGTTAAAAATTACATCTTCTCTGAAACCGCCTGAAAGATTTTGATGAAACTTAAGCACAATTATATTTGGGATAGTCCCTCTCAGATTTGTGTTTTTCGCGGCCGCCAGTCATCCAGGATGGCCGCCATGGCTAAAACTAGGTCAAATTTAAGGAAATTTCAAACAACATCTCCTCCGAAACCACTTATTCCATTCTTGTGAAATATCATATACATGTTCCTTGGGTTAGCCTCTATCAAGTGTATGTTTTTTGTTATCGTCGAATAATCAAAATGGCCGCCACGCCGACCCAAAGTGTACATAAGAGTTATATATAGGAAAAGGTTAAAAATTACATCTTCTCTGAAACCGCCTGAAAGATTTTGATGAAACTTAAGCACAATTATATTTGGGATAGTCCCTCTCAGATTTGTGTTTTTCGCGGCCACCAGTCATCCAAGATGGCCGCCATGGCTAAAACTAGGTCAAATTTAAGGAAATTTCAAACGACATCTCCTCCGAAACCACTTATTCCATTCTACTGAAATATCATATACATGTTCCTTGGGTTGGCCTCTATCAAATTTGTGTTTTTCGTTGTTGTCAAATAATCAAACTGGCCACCACGGCGACTCAAAGTTTACTTAGAGTTATATAGGAAAAGGTTAAAAATGACATCTTCTCTGAAACCGCTTGAAGGATTTTGATGAAACTTAATCTGAAATGATATTTGGGATAGTCCCTCTCAGATTTTTTTTTTTTGCGTCCGCCAGTCATCCAAGATGGCCACCATGGCTAAAACTAGGTCAAATTTAAGGAAATTTCAAACGACATCTCCTAAACCACTTATTCCATTCTTGTGAAATATCATATACATGTTCTTTGGGTTAGCCTCTATCAACTTTGTGTTTTTCATTATCGTCAGATAATCAAAATTATTCAAAATCAGATATAAAACCAAGGGGAATAACCCAATAACCCAAAGTTTACATAGAGTTATATATAGGAAACATGTTTCTTGGATTGGCCTCTTCCATGTTTATGTTTTTGAATCACATCATACAAGTAGAGCGTCTATAGGCCCTCTTGGGCCTCTTTTTTCTTTTCTGTCATGCTTTGTACGTTTTATTTTGTAATAAAATAATGTATCGGTAAACATGTTTAAAACAATTACGTTGTTTCAGTATCAAACAGAATGTTTTAATAAAGTTTTAATAAAGTTTATTGTTTCATTATCAAACAGAATGTTTTAATAAAGTTTATTATTTCATTATCAAACAGAATGTTTTAATATATTAAACTGTTTAATAAACTACATAGTCCTCTGTTAATAAACGAATCTCATATACCCCAGTATATTAATACAGGTACATTTCACTAGCCAGCACGTTATTTTGACACTGTCACAGCGTCTTCTTGGCCGAATGGTTAACGATATTGCATTGTAAACCTTCGCCTCTCACCGCTGCGGGTTCGAATCCCACTGGGAGCTCGACTTGTAAGTGAGAAAGTGTCGATTCTTACGGATGTCGGCAGGTGTACAGTACTGGTTCTACCCAGGAAAAGTTAGTGGTCTGCCTCCACCACAAAAAACCGACCGTCATATATAAGCTGACGTGTTGAAAATGATGTAAAACACCATACAAACAAACAAATTGACACTGTCACTGTCGGGTTAACATCAAAGGACTAACCTACTCCAAAAACAACAATGCACCGCTCACTTGTCGGTGGACTTGAAAGGATTTTAGAAATAGAATAACCCACTCTACCCACGTTAAAGTGTGTCTGTACTGATTTCAGAGGTTCTCACAATTTGCCAACTTGTGTACCATATAAATCAGAGACAATTTATAGAATAGCCCGATACCGTTACCAATAAGTAATAATGAAATTGAATGGATTATCGTTATTATTATAATGAAAAAAATGGTGGGGGCGTTTATTAGGGATTATACAGTATACATATTATGCTCAATTTATTATAAAAATGGGCTTTTCTGTCCCATTAACACATCATACTAGTATAACAGGTGGTGAAAAATTGTGCCTCAACCGGGACTCGAACCCAACATCTCAAGTTTACCATACCAGTGCTCTCACCACTGAGGTATCAAGGACATACGTTAGGTTAGGTACGGTTAGGTATCGATTATTCACCATTTACCTGTACCTGGTTACGTAAGGTTATATTGGTACTGCTTACTCGGAGAGAGAATGATATGAAAAATGAAGTCAGACATGCCTCCGCCAGGGAGCGAGTCCACGTGGGACAGAGGTCTGTAGCTCTAAAACCAAGACCTTTCCGCTGAGCTAATGAGGCGATTGCAAGAATGGAACAGGCCCAATGGAAGCAAGAACATTAATAGAATAGTTATGTTTTAAAGAAATGTAACTTTTAAAGGGAATAAACAGTGAGTTTCCCTCCTTGTTCATAACATTTGACAAGTATAGCTTAGTCTCACATCCCAAAATTATAATGGTCTCCCTGTTGTACTGTACCTCTGAATAAACCCAACGATAAATAGCTATGGGCTTTTGCAGTAGAGGTTTTTGAGTAGACGTTAAAGTAATAGTTAAAAAATTCTGCTTTTGAGGGATGCTTAAAAAATACTTTTAAAGATTTTTAATTACATTCATAATTACTTTAATAGTTTATATTAGTTAGATTAAATTTACCGAAATCAGTCGCACGTCACATCAATTATCGATTGAGTATTTATTCAGCTTGAAATGGCTGCAGTTGACTGACCAATAAATTCCTACCTCATTCATAGATAAGCACCAAGTTGTGCCAGAGTATAAACAAGGTATACCTTTGTGGTACTTTTCCAAGTGAGAATGACAAGTCCATGAATAGAAATTTTACTAACAATGGAGGCCTGCTCAGGGTGACCAAATATTCACCAAAACAGTTACTGAAATGTCTTTTCTCTCCAGGAAACCTGTACTTCACAAACGTTTTAAGGTCGGAGTCATATATTGAAGTATCTCGACTAGACGGCTCCAACAGACTTGTCCTGATAAAAGACATGGAGAATGTATTGACATCTATAGCAGTAAACCCTATCAAAAGGTAACTCACATCCAATTAAGAAAAATGTGACAGCCTAGTTTTCAGAGATCAGCAGAGCTTATGCCGTGGTGCGGCTTCCGTCGTCCGTCCGTCCGTCTGTCCGTCCGTCTGTCCGTCCGTTAACTTTTTTTTTGTAGCGACTACTCCTCTGAAACTACTGAATAGATTTTCATGAAACTTTACAGAAATGTTGCCCATGAAGTCTTGTTGATCCTAGCAAAAATTCATGTAGATGTGAAATCCAAGATGGCCGCCAAATCTAAAAATAGGTTTTTAAAAAACAAGTTTGTAGCGACTACTTCTTGAAAACTCTAAGGGATATTGCTATGGGACTTTTTCTAAAATGATCTAGTTGATCCTAGCAAATTTTCAGGTTGGCCGGAAATTCAAGATGGCCGCCACGGCTAAAAATAGATTTTTAAAAAATAAGTTTGTAGCGACTATTTCTTGAAAACTATAAGAGATATTGATATGGGACTTTTTCTAAAATGATCAGCATGACATGATGTTGGTCCTTGTCGAAAATCGTTTTGATTCGACGTTAAACATGGCTGCCAGCGGCCATCTTTGTTTACATAGAGTTATATAATGAAAACTTGTAGCGACTACTCCTCTGAAACTACTTGACGGATTTTCATGAAACTTCACAGGAATGTTGCTCTTGATGTCTAATTGATCCTAGCAAAATTTCAGGTTGGCCGGAAATTCAAGATGGCCGCCACGGCTAAAAATAGATTTTTAAAAAATAAGTTTGTAGCGACTACTTCTTGAAAACTATAAGTGATATTGATATGGGACTTTTTCTAAAATTATCAGCATGACATGATGGTTATCCGAGTCGAACATTATTTTGATTCGACGTTAAACATGGCTGCCAGTGGCCATCTTTGTTTACATAGAGTTATATAATGATAACTTGTAGCGACTACTCCTCTGAAAATACTTGACGGATTTTCATGAAACTTCACACAAATGTTGCTCTTGATGTCTAATTGATCCTTGCAAAATTTCAGGTCGGCCAGAAATTCAAGATGGCCACCATGGCTAAAAATAGATTTTCAAAATACAAGTTTGTAGCGACTACTTCTTGAAAACTATAAGTGATATTGATATGGGACTTTTTCTAAAATGATCAGCATGACATGATGGTTATTCAAGTCGAACATTATTTTGATTCGACGTTAAACATGGCTGCCAGTGGCCATGTATGTTTACATAAGAGTTATATAATGATAACTTGTAGCGACTACTCCTCTGAAACTACTTCACGGATTTTCATGAAACTTCACACGAATGTTGCTCTTGATGTCTAATTGATCTTAGCAAAATTTCAGGTCGGCCGGAAATTCAAGATGGCCGCCATGGCTAAAAATAGATTTTTAAAAAATAAGTTTGTAGCGACTACTTCTTGAAAACTATAAGAGATATTGATATGGGACTTTTTCTAAAATGATCAGCATGACATGATGGTTATCCGAGTCGAATATTATTTTGATTCAATGTTAAACATGGCTGTCAGTGGCCATCTTTGTTAAACATAGAGTTATATAATGAAAACTTGTAGCGACTACTCCTCTGAAACTACTTGACAGATTTTCATGAAACTTCACAGGAATGTTGCTCTTGATGTCTAATTGATCCTAGCAAAATTTCAGGTCGGCCGGAAATTCAAGATGGCCACCACGGCTAAAAATAGATTTTCAAAAAACCAGTTTGTAGCGACTACTTCCTGAAATCAAAATCAATCAGTAGAGCTTCAAGGTCATTGACCTCTTGTTAAAAAAATGTATTTGATTATAAGAATCTCAAAGGTATCTAGTGAAAATCAGGAATCCTACACGAGGTATAATTATTTTTATCAGAACTGAAACTCTGCTGAGGTTCCTATACATATTTATACCGAGGGTTGGAATTTCCCTATCTGAACAGGGGACCCATGATTGATTCTTTTTCTTGCTTACCATTGACATGTTGTGTGTTGATGTCACCAACACTAACGTTTTGTGTGTTGATGTCACCAGTACTAACATTTTGTGTGTTGATGTCACCCATACTAACATTTTGTGTGTTGATGTCTCCAATACTAACGGTTTGTGTGTTGATGTCACCAATACTAACTGTTTGTGTGTTGATGTCACCAATACTAACAGTTTGTGTGTTGATGTCTCCAATACTAACGGTTTGTGTGTTGATGTCACCAATACTAACTGTTTGTGTGTTGATGTCACCAATACTAACATTTTGTGTGTTGATGTCACCAATACTAACGGTTTGTATGTTGATGTCCATGATGTCACCAATACTAATGTTTTGTGTGTTGATGTCACCAATACTAACAGTTTGTGTGTTGATGTCTCCAATACTAATGGTTTGTGTGTTGATGTCACCAATACTAACTGTTTGTGTGTTGATGTCACCAATACTAACATTTTGTGTGTTGATGTCACCAATACTAACGGTTTGTATGTTGATGTCCATGATGTCACCAATACTAATGTTTTGTGTGTTGATGTCACCCATACTAACAGTTTGTGTGTTGATGTCTCCAATACTAACGGTTTGTGTGTTGATGTCACCAATACTAACTGTTTGTGTGTTGATGTCACCAATACTAACATTTTGTGTGTTGATGTCACCAATACTAACGGTTTGTATGTTGATGTCCATGATGTCACCAATACTAATGTTTTGTGTGTTGATGTCACCATTACTAACGTTTTGTGTGTTGATGTCACCAATACTAATGGTGATGTCACAAAAACTAACGGTTTGTGTGTTGATGTCACCAATACTAACGGTTTGTGTGTTGATGTCACCAATACTAACATTTTGTGTGGTCACCAATACTAACGTTTTGTGTGCTGATGTCACCAATGCTAAAATTTTGTGTGTTGATGTCACCAATACTAACATTTTGTGTGTTGATGTCACCAAAACTAACGGTTTGTATGCTGATGTCCATGATGTCACCAATACTAATGTTGTGTGTGTTGATGTCACCAATACTAACATTTTGTGTGTTGATGTCACCGAAACTGACGTTTTGTGTGTTGATGTCACAAATACTAACAGTTTGTGTGTTGATGTCACCAATACTAATGTTCTGTATGTTGATGTCACCAATACTAACGTTTTGTGTGTTGATGTCACTGATGTCACCTTTTGTGTGTTGATGCCTGATGTCACCAATACTTACGTTTTGTGTGTTGATGTCACCAATACTAACATTCTGTGTGTTGATGTCACCAATACTAATGTTCTTTGTGTTGATGTCACCTGATGTCACCAATACTTACATTTTGTGTGTTGATGTCACCAATACTAATGTTTTGTGTGTTGATATCACCTACTACTAATGGTTTGTGTGTTGAGGTCACCAATACTAACGTTTTGTATGTTGCTGTCACCGATACTAATATTCTGTGTTTTGATGTCACAAATACTAATGTTTTGTGTGCTGATGTCACCAATACTAACATTTTGTATGTTGCTGTCACCTGATGTCACCAATGCTAACGGTTTGTGTGTTGATGTCACCATAACTAATGGTTTGTGTGTTGATGTCACCATAACTAACAGTTTGTATGTTGATGTCACCAATACTAATGTTCTGTGTGTTGATGTCACCAATACTAACAATTTGTGCATTGATGTCACCAATACTGACGGTTTGTGTGTTTATTTACTCATGTAAGCTTATTTACACAATAACATCATGCAACTGTAGACGGTATCGACTTCATTGTAGATATGCATTACATTTATCTGCCCTCGTGTATAATCAGGCTTTCCGTCACCCCTTAAATTGCAGATAACCTTATCTGGTTTGCAAGAAGTATGCGGTATAAAAATCAACTATTGTCATTTTAAAAACCTTTGTCTTGTAGCCTTCTTTCATTTTCCGCACACAAAATCTAAATCAAACTCCCTAAATTCACAGAAAACAATAACCCTAAACAATTAATACATTTTTAATAAAGACATTTAATCAAGTATTTTAAACAAAGGGGTTTAATAACCTCAATTCTGATAAATATTGTACCATTTATCACAAACCTAGGGAAATAGTATAAAACGGTTTATTTATACTTCCTATAATAAATATAATCCTAACTGAATAGTTATAACAGGAGGGTGAAGGCATTTGACAACTGCAACATATATGTATATATTTTTAAAGTCGTAAAGCGCTTAAACAATTATCTTTTTATAGGTATATTTACTGGGTAAATGGCGGACAGTTTCCAAAGATAGAACGTTCATATTTAGATGGCTCCAACAGGACAACTATTGTCACGACGGGCATCATAAAACCAAGGGGAATAACTGTTGACATAATCACTCACGATGTCTACTGGACAGACAGCTCAGTGGATGCTATACAGGTTTTGCTTTAAAACATGCTGTTATTGTTTAGAAAAAAATGATTTTAATATGCTCGATTAAAAAACCGGCGGTGGCGTCAACATTAACGTTAATAGTTTTGCGTTCGAATATCTTAAACATTACTTTCAAATTCAGATTCATTAAAAGTTTACCAATGTCTTCAGTTTTATTAAAGGGAGTACATCAGGATTTTCATGGGGGTCTAGGTGTCCGATTTAAAATTTAAAAATATTAATATTTTCTATTCTACATGGCCAAAACATAATGAATGAGCCTAAAAATTATCCCTTATTTGCAAAGAAATTCATTCTTCACAGTAATATGTGCTAACCTAGGTGACGCACCAGGGTTAATTTCAGCATTTTACGACCGATTCCGTCCTAGCTATATGGTGTTTTCAACGTTTAGACATTAACAAAATGGTTCTAACATCATATTTTGATTGATATAAGTGTTTTATCATGAACTGGAACAATTTTATAATTTAAGATGTTTCTAGAAAAATCCTGATGTACCCTCTTTAAGGTCACTGATAAACACAGGTTCCATAACTCTATGTATTTTATCAAAATTATCTCCCTTTTTTTCTTAAACATTTAATTTCGTGATAGCAATATAGGCGAGATATTTAATGCTGGCAGGCAGAGTTTCTTGTTTTATTGTGGAGACTGTGACTATGGTACACATTCTTGTCCACCCTCGTCTAGTTATATATACATGTGCCTTTTAATGAAAAGAGATATTTTGATAAAACAGTTTCTGGGAGACATTGCTTCCAGACAGTGTTAGGGTAAGTTTCTGGGAGACATTGCTCCCAAACAGTGTTTTGGTAAGTTTACAGGAGACATTGCTTCCAGACAATGTCTGGATAAGTTTATGGAAGACATTGTTTCCAGACAGTGTTTGGGTAAATTTACGGGAGACATTGCTTCCAAAAATTGTTTAGGTATAACTTCCAGGTCTCTGTGTTATGAGTTAAAGCCACTCTGCATTTTTCCATCAGTGATTATACTCAGGTGGAAAACATTGCAAAATTAAAATAAAAATTCTCTGGCAGTATCCAAATTTTGATCCTATGCTTGGGTGGTTTTTGTCGCCTTTTCGAAGAAAAATGCGATACATAGAATCACTTTGTCGTCCGTCCGTCAGGCTGTCCGCCAGTCTGTCACTGACGAAACTTAACGTTGGTTATAACTTTCTCATTTCTTGATATTTCTTCATCAAACTTTCAATATATACTCATCATGACAACACCGACATGACCATACTAAAATATAAAGGTCAAGATCACACTGAAGGTCATTATATGGGTTAAATATTAATCTTTTTTGTTCACGAAAACTTAAAGTTGCCTATAACTTTCTCATTTCTTGATATTTCTTCATCAAACTTTTAATATATACTCATCATCGACATAACCATACTAAAATATAAAGGTCAAGGTCACGCTGAAGGTCATTATTTGGTTAAATAGTCATTTTTTCTTCACGAAAACTTAAAGTTGCCTATAACTTTCTCATTTCTTGATATTTCTTCATCAGACTTTAAATATATACTTATCATGACAACATCGACATGACCATACTAAAATATAAAGGTCAAGGTTACACTGAAGGTCATTATATGGGTTAAATACTCTTTTAATTTTCTTCACGTAAACCACGTTGGCTATAACTTTCTCAATTCTTGTTTTTTCTTCATCAATCTTTCAATATATACTTGTCATGACAACATCGACATGGCCATACTAAAATGTAAAGGTCAAGGACACACTGAAGGTCATTGTAAGGGTTAAATTCTCGTTTTTTTCTTCAAGAAAACTTAGTCAGG
Organism: Cyrtodaria siliqua; assembly: GCA_037043455.1. Taxonomy (NCBI): domain Eukaryota; kingdom Metazoa; phylum Mollusca; class Bivalvia; order Adapedonta; family Hiatellidae; genus Cyrtodaria; species Cyrtodaria siliqua. The sequence goes on from JAWPHD010009497.1 coordinate 47,350, forward strand.
CCAGTTTGTCAAGGTCATTTATCCGGGTCCAAAAAGCCGTGTTACACTGACAAAGTGCTGACAGGCGACACATGTGTTCTGCGGAACACCCGTCTAGTATAGTTTTGGTTGGTAATTTGCCATATCTTTTAACATTTAACATTTGTACATTTTCTTATCTTGACAGCCAGCACCATGTATTTTAACAATGTTAATTGTATTTCAGAAAGTTTCCTATCTTGGTGGCCAGCGACAGTATGTCAGGAGCAATCTGCCAAACCCGTACGACGTGAGCGTGTTCAAGGATGATATCTTCTGGGTGGACAGAAACTTGAACAAAATATTTAAGGCAAAGAAAAAGAGCCAATCAGGATTGCCCAAAATTGTGAAGGATGGATTACCCACTCTTAATGCGATAGCAGTGTTTGATAAAGATACACAACCAAATGGTAAGAGTTGATAAATATGGACAGCCAAAAAGTAAGGGCTGATACAATGGTACAACCAAATGGTAAGTTTGGATAAATATGGACAGACAGATGGTAAGAGTTGATACACAGGTACTACCAAATAGTAAGTTTTGCTAAATATGGAGAGCCAAATAGTAAGGGCTGATACATTGGTACAACCAAATGGTATGTTTTGATAAATATGGACAGCCAAATGGTAAGGGTTGATACAGAGGTACAACCAAATGGTAAGGTTTTATGTAGATGGACAACCAAATGGTATTTTGAACGACTGTAAATGTGTAATATTTCAGTTAACACCCACTGTTAATTGTGTAATTGTTCAGTATTTCAGTTACCCCCCCATGTTAAATGTGTAAATGTGCAATATTCCAGTTACCATCCCATGTTAAATGTGTAAATATGCAATATTCCAGTTGCCATCCGCTGTTAAGTGTGTACTTGTTCAGTATTTCAGTTACTACCCCTTGCTAAATGTGTAAATGTGAAATATTTCAGTTGCTACTCCCTGTTAAGTGTGTAATTGTTCAGTATTTCAGTACCACCCCTTGTTAAATGTGTAAATGTGCAATATTTCAGTTGCCACCCCTTGTTAAGTGTGTAATTGTGCAGTATTTTAGTTACCACCCCCTGTTAAATATGTATTGCTTTAGTTATCACCCGCCCCTTATAAATGTGTAAATGTGTAGCAACCACCCCCTGTTAAATTTGTAAATGTGTAAAGACAACCCCCTGTTAAATGTGTAAATGTGTAATATTTCAGTCGCCACCCTATTACTGTTAAATATTTCAGTTACCACTCTCTGTTATTGTGTAATATTTCAGTTACCACCTCTTGTCGAAGTATAATATTTCAGCTACCACCCCCTGTGAAATGTCAAAATGTGTAATATTTCAGTTACCACCCCCTGTTAAATGTGTAATATTTCAGTTACCACCCCCTGTTAAATGTGTGATGTTTCACCTATCACCCATGTTAAATGTAATATTTCAGTTGTGTGACCCTCTGTTAAATGTGTTCTATTTCAGTTACCACCCCCTGTTAAATGTGTAATATTTCAGTTACCACCCCCTGTTGATGTTTAATATTTCAGTTACCAATGCCTGCTCACTTTCCTATGGCGGTTGTGAGCAGTTGTGTTTTGTACAGCCCAACCATTTAGAACCGATCTGTGCTTGTGCCACGGGAGAACTCAGCAAAGACAACAAAACTTGCCAAGGTAGATATTATTGGATAATTGGATTCTTGACATCTATGTTGAGTCAGATGAATCGCAGTTATTGCCCTTGGTTGTACTTATGATATGACATCCCTGTTCACCCAACTTCTACTACAGTTCATAGTAGTTTTTAATGAAATTTTCAATAAACTAACAAAATGAAGCGGAGATGTTCATATTGTCAGGGCATTCCAGTCTAATGATTTTTCGCAGTCTAATTTTTTTTATATTGGTTGCCCTTTGTTTGTACATACATGAGCATGACAACATGTCTGTTCAACTCCTACTGTACAAGTTTTCAGCTGTTTCTCATGAAACACTCCAGTTAAACTGTTTTTCACATAGTAAATGCCCTTTTGTTTTTATAAGATAAACTCCATCTAAAGTTTTCAGCAATTTTTAGCTCTACTGATCAAAGATCAGCAGAGCTTATGCCGTGGTGCGGCGTCCCTCGGTCCGTCAGTCTTAGTCCGTCCGTCCGTCTGTCCGTAAACCTTTTTTGGTGGCGACTACTCCTCTGAAACTACTGGATGGATTTTCATGAAACTTCACAGGAATGTAGCTCTTGATGTCTAGTTGATCCTAGCAAAAATTCAGGTCTGCCGGAAATTCAAGATGGCCGCCACAGCTAAAAATACATTTTAGAAATGCGATTTTGTGGCGACTACTTCTCAAAAAGCATAAGAGATATTGATTTAAAATCTTTACCAAAAGGACTGGCATGACATGTAGTTGGTCCTAACCAAAGTTCATTTTGATTGGATGTCAAACATGGCCGCCAGCAGACATCTTTGTTTACATGGAGTTATATTGGAAAAACTTGTGGCGACTACTCCTCTGAAACTACTTGATGGAACTTCATGAAACTTGACTGGAAAATTTCAGGTCGCCCGGAAATTCAAGATGGCCACCTTGGCTAAAAATTGAGATTTTTAAAAAACAAGTTTTTTGCGACTACTTCTTGAAAACTATAATTGATATTGATATGGGACCTTTTCTAAAAAGATCAGCATGACATGATGTTGTTCCGTGTCGAAAATTATTTTGATTCGACGTTAAACCTCGCCACCAGCGGCCATCTTTGTTTACATAGAGTTATATAATAAAAACTTGTAGCAACTACTCCTCTGAAACTATTCGACGGATTTTCATGAAACTTTACAGGAATGTTGCTCGTGATGTCTAGATGATCCTAGCAAAATTTCAAGATGGCTGCTATGGCTAAAAATAGATTTAAAAAACAAACAAATTTGTAGCGACTACTTACTGAAAACTATAAGTGATATTGATATGGGACTTTTTCTTAAACGATCAGAATGACATGAGGTTGGTCATTGTCAAAAATCATTTTGATTAACGTTAAACATGGCTGCAGCGACCATCTTTGTTTACATAGAGTTACAGTAAAAACGTGTAGCGACTACTTCTATGAAACTACTTGATGGATTTTCATGAAACTTCACAGGAATGTTGCTCCTGATATCTAGTTGATCCTAGCAAAATTTCAGGCCAGCTTGAAATTCAATAAGGCCACCACGGCTAAAAATAGATTTTTAAAAAACAAATTTGTAGAGACTACTTCTTGAAAGCTATAAGTGATATTTGATATTGGACTTCTTCTAAAATGATCAGCATGACATGGTTTTTATTTTGATTCAACATTAAACATGGCTGCCAGTGGCCATTTTTGTTTACATAGAGTTCTATAGTAAAAACTTGTAGAGACCACTCCTCTAAAACTACTTCACAGATTTTCATGAAATATCACAGGAATGTTGATCTAGCTATCAAAAACCTATCAGTAGAGCTCCAAGGTCATTGACCTCTTGTTTAATAAACCTGTAGGAAAAGTAACAATTTGAAGTGGAGATAATGTGCTGTTGTTTGCCACATTTCAGGTGGAATATTTTTTAGTTATTTTCTTTGTTTTTACTTATTAAGGACAAGTCTAGGAGGATAATATCATGATAATATGCGTGATCATGATATTAAAAAATATATATAAACAATATTTGAAAATCCCTTTGTCTTCATTGTTTAATAGAAGATGTATCTAATTATTATTTTATCCTTAAATACTATATTTCCCGCATTAAGTCAATGTAAATAAGGTATTTTAGGATAAAATCATATTAGAATTCACACATCATCCTCAGGACTGTCGGCATCCCTGATTATGTTTTTATGCCCCACATCGAAGAAGATTAGGGGTATATTGCTTTGTACTTGTCGGTCAGTCGGTCCGTCCTGTTTTTAACTCTACTGATCAAAGATCAGCAGAGCTTATGCCATGGTGCGTCGTTCGTCTGTCCATCCGTCCGTCCATAAACTTTTTTATGTGGCGACTACTATTTAGACGGATTTTCATGAAACTTCACAGGAATGTTGCTCTTGATGTCTAGTTGATCCTAGCAAAAATTAAGGTGGGCCGAAAATTCAAGATGGCCACCACGGCTAAAAATAATTTTTAAAAATGCGATTTTGTGGCGACTACTTCTAAAAAATCATAAGTGATATTGATTTGGAACCAGCTTTACCAAAATTACCGGCACAACATGTAGTTGGTCCTAACCAAAGTTCGTTTTGATTGGATGTCAAACGTGGCCGCCAGTGGCTATCTTTGTTTACATAGAGTTATAGAGGAAAAACTTGTGGCGACTACTCCTCTGAAACTACTTGCCGGATTTTCATTAAACTTCACAGGAATGTTGCTCTTGATGTCTAGTTGATCCTAACAAAAATTCAGGTCGGCCAGAAATTCAAGATGGCCACCATGGCTAAAAATAGATTTTAAAAATGCGTGTTTGTGGCGATTACTTCTGAAAAACCATACGATTGATTTGGAACCTTTACCAAAATGTAGTTGGTCCTAACCAAAGTTCATTTTGATTGGATGTCAAACATCTTTGTTTACATAGAGTTATATAGGAAACGCTTGTAACGACTACTCCTCTGAAACTACTTGATGGAATTTCATGAAACTTAACAGGAACTTTGCTCTTGATGTCTAGTTGATCCTAGCACAATTTCAGGCCGGCTGGAAATTCAAGATGGCCGCCACGGTTAAAAATAGATTTAAAAATACCAAATTTGTAGCGACTACATCCTGAAAACTGTAAGTTATATTGATATGGGACTTTTTCTAAAATGATTAGCATGACATGATGTTGGTCATTGTTGAAAATCATTTTGATTCTCTTGAAACTTCACTTGAATGTTGCTCTTGATATCTAGTTGATCCTAGCAGAATTTCAGGTTGGCCGGAAATTCAAGATGACCATGACAGCTAAAAATAGATTTGTTTTAAAAACAAGTTTGTAGCGACTACTTCTTGAAAACTATAAGTGATATTGATATGGGACTTTTTCTAAAAAGATCAACATGACATGGTGTTGGTCCTTGTTGAATATCATTTTGATTCAACATTAAACATGGCTGCCAGCGGTCATCTTGGTTTACAAGAGTTATATAGTAAAAACTTGTAGCGACTACTCCTCTGAAACTACTTGACAGATTTTCATGAAACTTCACAGGAATGCTGATCTAGCTATCAAAACCTATCAGTAGAGCTTCAAGGTCATTGACTTCTTGTTTGTGTCCGCTCTCTAAGTTCAGTAATGTTTATTAAATTTTTACGAAACTTTGTCACAATGTCTATAGTCTAAATGTCTATGTCAAGTTTGATAACCAGCCGGATTGCTCCAGAAAAACCAGAGTAATGGCCCTTGAATTGTTAAAGAAAAATGTTTTGGTTTTGGCAAAATAACTTAAGTGTTTAAAATCGAGTCTCTTAAAGGTGAAATATGGCGTGTCTTTTGAGTATATATTCGGAAATATATATATATAATATACAATCTGTTCAAATCTTACACTTATTGGTTGTCCCGTTTCCTCACAGTAGCCAATTTTATCTCATAGCGCACATGCTTCGAGTTTCGCCCTGGTAAGTGTCACGTGATCCTGTGACGTCATTGGTACCAAACGATTAGCCGTGTCGCATTGAGTTGTATAGTATTGTCTATGTAGGATTACATTTTATGGTACTTGTTAAAAATGCCGTGTGCTGTTGCTGGGTGAAAACGTTTGCATAAAGAAGGACAAGATAATAACCTAAGTTTCTTTCGTTTCCCTAATCGAGATAATGATATATTAAGATCTGAAGTGTGGTTAGACCGTTACCGAAGAAAATCGCCCCACTTGTCGAGAAAGTGGGAACCTACCAAAGAGTTTGTAGCAAACATTTTGAGTTGACTTCGTGGGAAGTCCATCCTTTGGTTTCATTATCTTTGAATTTGGAGAACAAAAGGCCATGCATATTAAAAGCAACAGCGGTACCAACGATATTTGACTATAAAAATGAGAAGTGCATTACCCGCCGTCTCCAAGCAAGTTGTATTCGCCTATTCGACCGGCGTTGAGGAGGAAATTCATACATGAAGTAAGATTGAAATTTTTGTTCAATTATCTTAGTACCTCATCGGGTATACGTATGATAATTTGAAGAAAGGTGTATAGTCTTAGATCTTTATATACACCGTGAATGTTTAGCTGTTGAATTAGAAGCATGCGTCTTTACGTGAATCAATGAAGAGTTGACGGCGCTAATAATATGTAGCCGTCATTTTTTAAAATATTGCTAAGAACGTTCAGCATATAAATTTAAATGAATCCGGTGAAATAAACACTGTGTCTTTGTTGCCAAATTTTAATTTTAATAATTTTAAATTATAATCCCCTTCTGCCAATAGTGTTATAAATATATATTATCAACATATATAGGTCTATGGATTTGAAAAAAAATACAAAATGTTTCATGGATATCTATTACAAGGCAGAACATTAATAATATTACTAGCTTTTATATTAATTCAGTAATGTTTTATGGCAAAACAACAACAATAACGCCTCTTAGCTCGTGCAATAAGTAAAACAAGTGTAATAGAATAATATACTTTATATTATGGTAATTGTATATGTTTGGTCTGTTTTCGATCTGTATATCAGGAGTAAGTATACATGAGTAAGTATACTTACTAACTGTCTATATCGTGCTCATAATACATTTGGCTATATTATTTAAATCATAGTATTTTTCTGTCTTTGTGCGCGACAATTAGAGCTCGCATATCATGTGATATATCCGTCTTGTGCAATACGCGTCTGCCCTTGGCGGTATTACACTGCTCAAGTAATTGCAATAAACAGGAAATATATCATAAAACTAGGTTTCCCTAAATGGTGCGTGCTTTTGTGATATACCGACGTATGTACCATAATTAGGCTGTACTTCAATAGTGCACCGCAGTATTTGATTAGTCTGTATCGATATTTGGGGGCAGTGGAGACTAGAGAGCGTGTCATATTACAAACACCGCTCCTAGAGTGTTTGGTGTTAATGGCGACTTATGGCAAATATATAATACTATAGAAATTATATGCTGTTTCATTTATTATTGTTTTCATTAATTTTTTATCAATTATGGACAGGGCTTCTAAAATTTTAAAATGCAAATCGGTCCAGGTTTTTAACTGCCGTAAGAATCGCGCTTATTTTGAAAAAATCACTAAAATCGCCGTACCCCACCCACCATGTCAGCTGCACATGAATTTTTTCCGTTCAGTCATTGATATAGAGAACTATTTAAAATGTATGTTTGTATTATATTTGTATTATTTCTAACTTACTTTATCACAATTTGTACATTTTAATGACTGACATGATGTCTTCGCTTTACTGAATGAATAATTTTCACTCAATATTAAAATTGTTGATCATTTGAGGAATTGAACCGGAAATGTCTAATAAACCGGGTAGGTATAAAACTCGGACTAACACGCGCGGACTAGCGGATTATATACGATTTTACATAAATTTGAGTAATATCGTTTTTCATCAATTAGCTTAATTAATACCAAATGTTACGACTAACGCAAACAATTTCGGTCCGACTTAAAAAAAAAACGGTGTCAGGTTTGATCACTTTCCTTAATATTATACTTAAAGTTATTGTAAAAAAAAAATCAAACAAACAATTAACACATCTCGGTATTTTAATGACGCAAACAAATTTCAGTCCCAGCTTTGGCCACTTAAAAAAACAAACCGACACAAGCAAACAGGCTAACACCTTACGACTAACGGTATATCAAAGAAATCACAAACGGTAACACTCGCTTCAGTGAACCGATAGAACGCGTGATATACTTTCACTGATCACACATCAAAGGCGTGCTACATGGCTATAGACTCTTGTGGAAAACTCCCTACTATCGGTAATGGTTTAGTCCAAATTGACCAAATTGACCTACTTTCGCACAGCGAGTGACAAACAGTCGTGTTATGGATCAAAGAATATTGCCGCAAGGCATATTTCAAGGAGTGTGTAAGGTAATTGTAGATTTTTTAACGACCGATAGATAAAATATCTGAGACCGATTTTAAACAGAGATTTTGAAAAGAAAATCGGTCCGGAGAAACAGAATTCGGTCTGATTATGGATAATATCTAATAAATAGATTTGTTCCATGTCTACTTATCGGCAAAAAAAATCTGACGCTCGTATTTAGACCAGGTCCATTCATTCGGAATAAACTACATTTCGCGGTTATTGTGTATGTACCAAGATATTGCAGTGTTGCGGGTGACTTACTGTCAGATTTCGATGAAAACAATGTTTACGTTGTTTTTTGTTTGTTGTTGCTGTCAGTGTATAAAGACACTATTTTGTTAGATTAGTGAATAGTGTAATGAACCACTGAACGTAACGAATGACATGACACGATAGTCTTTACAAGCTCTCCATTTGCACCGCGTTCGACTTCATCATCAGTTGATGAATCCGATGTATTTTCGTCCTCAGACACGTATTCTGGCTCAAAATCTTAAGGTTGCACATTGTGTAACCGTCTTATCACGGGCATTTCCTCTGACTCGGTATCATGATCGCTTAATTCTCGCATTTTCACACAAGGTATACTGTTTTGCGTTCAGTCCCAATGTAAACAAAAAATAGTTTGTTCCCAATGACGTCACTTCCGGTAATTCGCGCAAGAGTTTTTCCCCTTAGATTTTTTTCGATATTTTAGCAATGTCTGTTCGCCTGTTCAATTTTTATCTTTAAAAACATATTTTTACTGAACATACATCAATGGCATAGTAATAATCGTATTTATAATGATATTTAATACTTAAAAACATATCAAAAGCGGATTTGTTGATTTAGGACCAATTTCTGCTTTAAGGTTTTGGCACAATAACTTAAGTATTTAAAATCGAGTCTCTTAAAACTTCGCCACAGAGTCTATGGTCACAATGTCTAGGTCAGTTTCGAAAACCAGCCTAATTTCCACCAGAGTTATAGCCCTTGAATCAGTATTAAAAAAAAAGATGGTAGAGTGGAGCATATAATACAAACATTTCTTGTTTTTTTCCTCAGTACCCACGGCATATCTTATATACGCTGTTGAGACTGACATACTTAGCTCCTCCCTTGATCTCTCTGTAAAATCTTCGCCGATGCCGCCAAAGAGAAACCTGTCCGGGGCCGTTGCCGTGGACTTTGACTTCAGTGATGACACGCTTTTCTTCTCGGCCATTGGAATAAAGCAGATAGGGTTGGTGAAGACAGGCTTGACAGAAGTCAGGAATCTCACCGAGTATGTCAATAGCACAGGTAGGTCAGTGAGCAGGAAACATATCTGTGTGAATTGCATATGATTGTGCCACATTTTCTATACTCCCACCCCACTCTCCCCACACCCGAATCCATTTGCTGTGTGTTGCAGCTTATCAGTAGAGTTATTACTTACTGGTCCTTTGGGATCATCAAACCAAATCCTTGTGGCTTTAAAGTAGAATACTGCTTAAGCTGGTGCTAGGGGGCGTGTTGCACAATGTATTACCTCTCATGAACAGACTTAGTAAAACCGAGTCTACTACTTTTCTCTCTTGTTTGTGTTTGTTGCTTCCAAGTGATCCCCTTTTCAGTATTTATTATCATAACATCTGTAGTAAATATGAATTAATTCTTATTTTATGTTGTTTAATAATTGCTACATTCATTTTCCCCTTTTGTACCTGCTTTCAGTTTCAGTTCCAATGCCACCCACAATGGCTGAGGGTATAGCATATGACTGGATAAACAAGAGACTGTTTGTCGCCGACTCGAGTAGAAGTCAGATCCTGGCCATGCACACCAATGGTACAAACAAAATGGTCGTGGCCAGCGTACATTCACCACGTGCGGTAGCTGTGAACCCGTGCAGAGGGTATGTATGTGTCATGAATCCTCTGCTAATTAATGTGAATAAATACCTTATAATTACCCACTGGCATGAGCCTCTTAACAAGACAAATATTACTAACAGGCAAATATTACAACAGATGTAAACCGTTTCTAAACCTACTGACGACTAGGTACATATATAACACATATTTTGAGGATTCAAATGATTTAGACACAGTATAAATGGCGTTAACCAGCCAAAGCAAACCCCAAAATTGAAGTGTCACATAATTCATTTCACGCATATTCAATCACGGGTAGTTTAAGAACCCATCAAAAACATCTATACTTTCAATGCACATATATATGACCTGAACACCTGGATAGAGTTTTGATAAATGTTTCTTTTTAGTGTAATTTTGCCATTATTTGGCGGGTTAGTTTCTTTAATTTATAGTACTTTATTTAAAGAACCTAGTTTTTGAAGCCTCAGTTAAAAGTTATGAAGGTTGCTGAATTTAATAATCTCTTTTCATATGAAATAAAAACTATTTTATTATAATTATATAGTTCCAACTGAATACCTTCCACTGCCTTTCATTGGTTAACACATCATGTGATCAGTATTCATACACAATATATTCATGGTTAATAATCAAAACACTTGGTTAATTGAAGACATACCATATGTAGAAAACAAAGACATCCCATTAAGAAAAATGGGGAATTTGAACATTTGAAATTAAGAAATGCATTTTAAACATTCTGAAAATGATATTTAAAGTAATTGTTAAAATTATTTGAATTAAATTGATTTTAAGTTTTCTGTTATTTATTTTGGTGTAAATTTTCCCAAGTCACACACTTTAACATTCCGTTTAAGGTCCTACATTAATCTACATGTATGAAATCAACATAATTTCAGGTACTTGTTCTGGTCACAGTGGGGTATTATAGCGCAGATAGAGCGATCTTCCTTGACCGGCAACCAACGTATATCAATAATAAACATTGACCTTGGCTGGCCGAATGGACTTACTATTGACTACGATGAGGAGACGCTTTATTGGGTCGATGCCATGAAGTAAGTGTCTAGCCAGCTGTTATTAGTGTCCTGCTATTATTAGTGTTCATCTCTTATAAGTGTTCTGCTATTATTAGTGTTCATCTCTTATAAGTGTTCTGCTATTATTAGTGTTCATCTCTTATAAGTGTTCTGCTATTATTAGTGTTCATCTCTATTAAGTGTTCTGCTATTATTAGTGTTCATCTCTTATAAGTGTTCTGCTATTATTAGTGTTCATCTCTTATAAGTGTTCTGCTATTATTAGTGTTCATCTCTATTAAGTGTTCTGCTATTATTAGTGTTCATCTCTTATAAGTGTCCTGCTATTATTAGTGTTTATCTCTTATAAGTGTTCTGCTATTATTAGTGTTCATCTCTTATAAGTGTTCTGCTATTATTAGTGTTCATCTCTATTAAGTGTTCTGCTATTATTAGTGTTCATCTCTATTAAGTGTTCTGCTATTATTAGTGTTCATCTCTTATAAGTGTTCTGCTATTATTAGTGTTCATCTCTTATAAGTGTTCTGCTATTATTAGTGTTCATCTCTATTAAGTGTTCTGCTATTATTAGTGTTCATCTCTTATAAGTGTTCTGCTATTATTAGTGTTCATCTCTTATAAGTGTTCTGCTATTATTAGTGTTCATCTCTATTAAGTGTTCTGCTATTATTAGTGTTCATCTCTTATAAGTGTTCTGCTATTATTAGTGTTCATCTCTTATAAGTGTTCTGCTATTATTAGTGTTCATCTCTTATAAGTGTTCTGCTATTATTAGTGTTCATCTCTTAAGTGTTCTGTTATTATTAGTGTTCATCTCTTATAAGTGTTCTGCTATTATTAGTGTTTATCTCTTATAAGTGTTCTGCTATTATTAGTGTTCATCTCTTATACGTGTTCTGCTATTATTAGTGTTTATCTCTTATAAGTGTTCTGCTATTATTAGTGTTCATCTCTTAAGTGTTCTGTTATTATTAGTGTTCATCTCTTATAAGTGTTCTGCTATTATTAGTGTTTATCTCTTATAAGTGTTCTGATATTATTAGTGTTCATCTCTTATAAGTGTTCTGCTATTATTAGTGTTTATCTCTTATAAGTGTTCTGCTATTATTAGTGTTCATCTCTTAAGTGTTCTGTTATTATTAGTGTTCATCTCTTATAAGTGTTCTGCTATTATTAGTGTTCATCTCTTATAAGTGTCCTGCTATTATTAGTGTTCATCTCTTATAAGTGTTCTGCTTTTATTAGTGTTCATCTCTTATAAGTGTCCTGCTATTATTAGTGTTCATCTCTTATAAGTGTTCTGCTATTATTAGTGTTTATCTCTTATAAGTGTTCTGCTATTATTAGTGTTCATCTCTTATAAGTGTTCTGCTATTATTAGTGTTCATCTCTTATAAGTGTTCTGCTATTATTAGTGTTCATCTCTTATAAGTGTTCTGCTATTATTAGTGTTTATCTCTTATAAGTGTTCTGCTATTATTAGTGTTCATCTCTTAAGTGTTCTGTTATTATTAGTGTTCATCTCTTATAAGTGTTCTGCTATTATTAGTGTTCATCTCTTATAAGTGTTCTGCTATTATTAGTGTTTATCTCTTATAAGTGTTCTGCTATTATTAGTGTTCATCTCTTAAGTGTTCTGTTATTATTAGTGTTCATCTCTTATAAGTGTTCTGCTATTATTAGTGTTCATCTCTTATAAGTGTTCTGCTATTATTAGTGTTCATCTATTAAGTGTTCTGTTATTATTAGTGTTCATCTCTTATAAGTGTTCTGCTATTATTAGTGTTCATCTCTTATAAGTGTTCTGCTATTATTAGTGTCCATCTCTTATAATTGTCCTGCTATAAAACACCATTTATTCATTCATAATACCTATATGTGATGTCATAATACCAGAAAGTGATGTCAGGTTAGAAACAATCAAATGAAAAAGTATGAATGAATCATTCTGATTGGTTCAGTAATAACAATTGGACCAATGAAACCAGTTAGAACTCATTCACAAATGGTAAGAAAGTACCACTTTGTGGGATTGAACTCAAAGCTAAAATTCTACATGTGTGTTAGATGGACCTGACTGAGCTAAATGGGACAGTAACAAGATGCACGACATACTGTACATACTGTACTCAAACCTACCACGTTAATGGATGCCACGACTGAGCTACACGGGACAGTAATGTGATGCAAGACATACTGGACATACTGTACTCAAACCTACCACATTAATGGATATCACGACTGAGCTACATGGGACAGTAATGTGATGCAAGACATACTGGACATACTGTACTCAAACCTACCACGTTAATGGATATCACGACTGAGCTACACGGGACAGTAATGTGATGCAAGACATACTGGACATACTGTACTCAAACCTACCACGTTAATGGATACCACGACTCAGCTACGTGGGACAGTAATGTGATGCAAGACATACTGGACATACTGTACTCAAACCTACCACATTAATGGATATCACGACTGAGCTACATGGGACAGTAACGTGATGAAAGACATACTGAACATACTGTACTCAAACCTACCACGTTAATGGATATCACGACTGAGCTACACGGGACAGTAACGTGATGCAAGACATACTGAACATACTGTACTCAAACCTACCACGTTAATGGATATCTCGACTGAGCTACACGGGACAGTAACGTGATGCAAGACATACTGGACATACTGTACTCAAACCTACCACGTTAATGGATATCACGAGGCCACCGAAATGTAAATACTGCAGTTCCAGCAATGTTTGCAAACAATAAATAAAGTCTTATTCTTACTTCAAGCTAACACATTTATTTTTACATTCTTATTTGGGTCTATGCTCATGGTTCCATTTATACATTTCACTGAATACAAATCAGTTATTTGCTTATCCTCTATAATGCATTACTTAAGGACAGTGTTCCTTTAAGAGACCTCTAAAAGGTGGAGCAAAAATGGTGTCTGAACACAGGTGGTCGCTTAATGCAGGCACATTTATATGAAAAACAGTACAATTGGGAACATAAATGGTAGGCTCTTAAACCAGAGGTCTTTTTATAGAGGTGTCTGTATTCAGGTGGTCTTTTAGTAGAGGTGTCTGTAATCAGGTCGTCTTTTAATAGAGGTGTCTGTAATTAGGTGGCCTTTTAATAGAGTTGTTTCTTAAATCAGGTGGTCTTTTAATAGAGGTGTCTGTAATTAGGTGGTCTTTTAATAGAGGTGTCCCTTAAATTAGATGGGCTTTTAATAGAGGTGTCTCTTAAACCAGATTGTCTTTTAATAGAGGTGTCTCTTAAACCAGGTGGTCTTTTAATAGATTTGTTTGTTTGTTTATATTGTGTTTTACGTCATTTTCAACACATATATCCCGCCATCTGTAGGAAATGACACTTCCTCACTTACAAGTCGAGCTCCCAGTGGGATTCGAACCCGCAGCGGCGTGAGGCATAGGTTGATAACGTTGTTAACCATTCGGCCATGGAGATGCCCTCTTTTAATATAGGTGTCTGTTAAATCAGGTGGTCTTTTAATAGAGGTGTCTCTAATTAGGTGGTCTTTAAATAGAGGTGTCACTTAAATTAAGTGGTATTTTAATAAAGGTGTCTCTTAAATTAGGTGGTCTTAATAGCGGTGTCTCTTAAATCAGGTGGTCTTTTAATAGAGGTGTCTCTAATTAGGTGGTCTTTTAATGGGGAGTCACTTAAATCATGTGGTCTTTTAATAGAGGTGTCTCTAATTATGTGGTCTTTTAATAGAGGTGAAACTTAAATTAGGTGGTCTTTTAATAGAGGTGTCTCTTAAATTAGGTGCTCTTGTAATAGTGGTGTCGAGGGGTCTCCGTGTCCGAATGGTTAACGACGTTGCATTGTAAACTTTCGTCTCTCACCGCTGCGGGTTCGAATCCCACTGGGAGCTCAACTTGAAAGTGAGGAAGTGTCAATTCTTACAGATGGCGTAGGGTGTACCCAGGAAAGGTGGTGGTCTGCTTCCACCACAAAAAAATCGACCTTCATATATAACCTTGCATGTGTTGAAACTGACGTTTAACACCATACAAACAAACAATAGAGGTGTCTTTAAATCAGGTGGTCTTTTAATAGAGGTGTCTCTTAAACCAGTGGCCTTTTGAACCAGTTTTTTTTTAATAGTGGTATCTCTTAAACCGATTAATTTGACTGTATTTGAAATACTAGTTTTTAATTTTTGCAATGAATTATATATAGTTATATGCTATTAAGAAAATACAATATTTCTGAAACTGTCTTTTACTCACAGGGACAGAATAGAGCACTGTGATTTCGAGGGACATAATCGGGAAGTGATTGTGCAGACGACGGTACATCCATTCTCAGTTGCCGTGCATGAGCAGTTTGTCTACTGGACAGACTGGATATTACGTAAGTGGTAATTGTTTAAATCATTTTCTGTAAAGAACAAACAAAATGCCACACTAAAAACAAGAAACATTTCAAGAAATATTTTTCCGGTAAACTGTAAAATCCTTTGAAATACTATAATTAATATATTAATCTCAGGGGTCAACGTGTCATTATTGTATCTTTTTATTTATTTGTATATAGTGTCAATAGTTCCTCATTCATCTTCGACCGTTGTTTTTTTCCAGATGGCGTATATAGAGCAGAGAAACACACAGGAGCCAACCTGACTGTGGTGACCGAAGGACTGACCAAACGTCCCATGGGAATAGTTGTATATAGGAACAGAAGCACCATATGTAAGACATGTTTTAATAACCCTAACAATAAATAGTACAGACCCAGTTGTATTCAAGACCCCAAATAAATGCAGAACGAACGCAGGATGAACACAGAGAATGAACACAGAATGAACACAGAATAAACGATGCATGATCTATACATTGAATGTTAAAAACGGAAACGATCTCTGCTTAGTGACGGGACTGGTATAATAATTCATTTGCATCGTCATCATCGCCATTCTTTACCGCTATTAAAAAAAAATGCTGTTAATTAAAAAAAAACGGTCAGGGGTAAAATCACGGTCGGTCGGGTAACAGAAACACACCTTCTTTTTTTTAGGCATAATGGTTATCCATGATATTATCTAGGAAATTGTTGTCGGATGCTAATATGGTTGAAAAAAAAACACATTTTATTTTGCAAAAAGCTTTGGGAAAAAATGTAATGATGTCATAGTAATGGACAGTAGATTTCCAATTTGGCGAGTCGAAATTTTATGCACTGGCCAAAGTTTGCAAGTGCCTAAAAAAGTTAATTCTACTCCTTTGGGGTTTGCTGGGGTATGAAATAAAACCTTAATTGCATAGTTTTAAAATTTTGCGTATTGTAAAATTAAAACATTTTAAAGGTAATTTTAATGACCACGTAATGTGAAACACCCACACTTTTAAAACTTCATGCATACATTGCCCTTTGTGAGTAGAGAAAACTCTAAAGTGTTTGGGGTCAGTAGGTCAAAGGTTCAAGGTCACCATCACCTTATATTGAAATATGAATTCCGCATGATAACTTCAAAATCGTAACACCTACACTCATGAAATTTCAGTTTCATCAACCTTGTTGACAGCAGGAACCCTATTGATTTTGGGGTCAAAGTTCAAGGTCACTGACCTTATATGGAAATATGAATTCCGCATGATAACTTCAAAACCGTAACATCTGCACTCATGAAATTTCATAGGTTCATCAATCTTGTTGAAAGCAGGAACCCTATTGCTTTTGGGGTCAAAGGTCAAGGTCACTGACCTTATATGGAAATATGATTTCCACATGATAACTTCAAAACTGTAACATCTACACTCATGAAACTTCATAGGTTCATAGCCCTTGTTGAAAGCAGGAATCCAATTTCTTTTGGACCCAGTAGGTCAAAGGTCAAGGTCACATTGACCTTTAATGGAATCATGCATTTCGCACAATAAATTCAAAGTCATAACACCTACACTTTTAAAACTTCATAGGTAAATTGCCGTAAGTGAAAGGAGGAACCCTATTGTTTTAGGGGCCAGTAGGTCAAAGGTCAAGCTCACCATCAATCTCATTAAAATAAGACCCTTTATCACCCTGCGCTCTTCGCTACTAAGGATCTGACAACACTGCATTGGAGGTCATGACAGATTGACCTTACCAATCAGATTTCAGCCTACAAAATTGCTAGGTATTGACTGCTTCACTGCGCATGTTTTGTTGCAGTCAAACGCTGTGGAGCAGTCTATGCTTGGTATTGAAAGAGGCAATGTCCGTAATAATATTGTGTTGACAAACATATCACAACCATTATTAAATATTTACTGAAAAAAACAACACAAGATTGTTTGATGGAATTCAATAGTGGTACAAAAAAAATTGAAAAATTTGTGGGGTTGAACCCACACTAAATTACGCTCGCAGCATGTCGCAATAGTCCATGTAGCTACCTCACTACCGACTGAGCTAAGCGGGCCAGACATATATTTCCGATACTGTTCCAAATGTTGACTTGCTTCATATTCTTGATGCAAAAACATGCCATTTAGTGCATGCCTTTGAATTTATCGTGCAATCCACAGCAATAAAACACCTCCAAGGCAATGTTGTCAGATCCTATAGTGAACAGTATCAAAGCATAATTAGGATATGATTTTAATGAGATTGGGTCACCATGACCTTATATTCCATTTGATAACTTCAAACCATAATACTTCACACTTGTGAAACTTCAAAGGTACATTGCCTTTGGTGAGAGGAGGAACCGTATTGATTATGGTTCAGTGGATCAAAGGTCAAGGTGGCCATGACCTTATATTGAAACAGGCATTCCTCGCGATAACTTCAGAACAAATTTCATAGGTATATTGACTTTGGTGAGAGGAGGAACCTATTGATTTTGGATCAATTGGTCAAAGGTCAAAGGTCAAGGTCACTGTGACATTATATGGACATAGGCATTTTGTGTGATAACTTCAAAACCATAACACCTACACCCATGAAACGGGTATATTGCCCTTGGTGAGAGGAAGTATCATATTTCATTGGGGTTAGCAGGTCAATGGTCAGGGTCGCTATGGCCTTATATGGTAATATGCATTCTGCATGTTAACATCAAAACCATAACACCCCCAGTGTGGAAATTTCGTATGTGCATTGACGTTGTCAAGAGAACCTTATTGTGTTTGGGGTCAGTAGACCAAATGTCAAGGTCACCATGACCTTATATGGAAATACACATTCTGCCAAAGGTCAAGGTCACCAGTACACATATTCCAAGTGATAACTCCAGGAGTAGGTCAAAGGTCAAGGTCACCATGTCCTCATATGGACATACACATTGCAAATGACAATCCCAGAAATATGATGCCCACATTTATTAAACTTCATAGTTACATTCAGGAACGCAGTTCTGTGCATTTAAATGAATGCAGAGTTTCGTTCATTAATGCTGAATGTATTCAAGAACACATGAATGCATTTTACAATTAAAATGGAGTGCAAATGGAGCGCAAACGGAATACAGATGGAATTCATTTTTGGTGCACTTGAACGCAACTGTGTGTGTGTGTGGAGAAAATGAAAACGGAGCGTAAACTGAGCGCAAAAGGAATGGAAATGGATATAATTTTTGGATACTTGAATATGGAAATGGAGTGGAGAGTTTCGCTTTTCTAGTTTTTACAGGGCTTTCATTGCATACATTGATTTATCCTAACAGATGCTAACGCTACAGCATTTTAGGAAGAAATCACAGAAAAGTTCATGTTGATATAAGATTTCTATCTAATTCTGTTTCATTTTGGACATCATGGGTCAATTCACCACGGGTTGTATTTTTGTCATATTATTACGCTGAATTTTTATACTAAGGTGTGTCACAAAGATGAACTTTAAACAATTCAACCTGGTAAATATTTGTTAATTTTGTTTTAAATTGCAGATATTGGATCAATGAACAATTTAAGCCTAAGGACATGTTGTAAATTGTATTTATCTCTATGCCACGAACAAAATCATTGCAATGAGACCCTATCAATAATTAATTGTAGTGTGAGACGGTAAATTGCCATCATTCCCTCCCACCCAATATCAGCATTCTCATCTTCAGCATTCTGATCATCCTCATCATCCTCATCATCATCATCATCATCATCATCCTTGTGGACTCACACTTCTATTATCTCCCTTGAATACTCGTGCCCTACAGATGAAGGAGGTAGATAAAAAAAACAAGTTCGCTTTTCTACATTTTACAGGATACATTGATTTATCTTTACCAGGTTCTAAATCTACAGCATTTTAGGAAGAGATCACAGAAAAATGCATGTTGATATACGATTTCTAGCTAATTCTGCCTCATTTTACACATCATGGGTCTAATCACCACGGGGTTGTATTTTTGTCTAAATTTTGATAGGTGTCACGCAAACATAAATTTAAAAAAGTTCAATCTGGTAAATATTTGTTAAATGTGTTTTAAATTGCAGATATTGGATCAATGAAGAATTTAAGCATAAATACATGTTGCAAAATCTGTTTTATCTCTATGCCACGAACAAAAACATTACAATGGGACCCTATGGAAAATTAATTGTGGTGTGAGACATTATCATCATCATCATCATCATCATCATCATAATCCTTGTCATCATCATCATCATCCTTGTCATCATCTTCATCATCATCATCATCATCATCAGCCTTGTCATCATCATCATCATCATCCTTGTCATCATCTTCATCATCATCATCATCCTTGTCATCATCATCATCATCATCATCATCAGCCTTGTCATCATCATCATCATCATCCTTGTCATCATCATCATCATCATCATCATCATCATCAGCCTTGTCATCATCATCATCATTATCATCCTTGTCATCATCATCATCATCATCTGTATCATCATCTTTGGCATCATCATCATTAATCATCCTTGTCGTCATCATCATTATCATCATCATCCTTGTCATCATCATTATCATCATCATCATCATCCTTGTCATCATCATCATCATCATCCTTGTCATCAGCATCTTCCTTGTCATCATCCTTGTCATCAACATCCTTGTCATAATTGTCGTCATCATCCTTGTCATCATCATCCGTGTCATCATCATCCTTGTCATCATCATTGTCGTCATTATCATCATCATCATCCTTGTCATCGTCATCATCCTTGTCATCATCATCCGTGTCATCATCATCCTTGTCATCATCGTCATCATTATAATCATTATCATCATCATCATTCTTGTCATCACATCATCATCATCCTTGTCATCATCCTTGTCATCATCACCCTTGTCATCATCGTCGTTATCATCATCATCTTCATCATTATCATGATCATCCTTGTCATCATCCTTGTCATGATCATCCTTGTCACCATCGTCATCATCATCATCTTCAGCATCAGCATCATCTTCATCATTACCATCATTATCATCATCAGTAAAATGTCAGTCTTCTTCATTTTGGATCTCCTACTTTTTCTTCTATGCCAGGTAGCAGTAATCCCTGTAGTGTGTATAATGGTGGCTGCAGTGACAAGTGTACAGTTGGCCCACAGGGAAAGGCAGTGTGCACGTGCAGTAATCCAGACCTTGTGCTTGCCGACAACAAGAGGATGTGTGTTCCTACGAATAGCGTTTGCAAAACCGCTGAATTTGCCTGTAATGACGGAAAATGTCTGGGGTGTGTATTTCATTTATTTGCGTTAGCACGAGTGATTTAATTACTTGCATCCGACTTACTGTATTTTATTCACTGGTAAAATATAGGTACAGATTTACTATTTCGATTCTAACAGGACAATAACCCCATTGTTTACTCTATTGTGGGGAGCACTATATTATCTCGGAGGTCAAGGTAATCAGGCTGCTATGTGAACCGGCTGTTGCATTGGGCGCCCTGCTATGTAAAGTTCTGCGGTGTACAGTATGTTTAATTAAATACACTAGTAGTCACGTGACAAACAATTAAGTCATTGCTTACGTCTTGTACTGTTTGACGTCAAACGTTCTCAGCTTGTTCAAGATGCTTATTAATGTTATGTGTATTGATGCATATGATGGGGGTGCATGGGCTGATCCAGAGCCCCCCTCCCCCCCCCCCCCCCCCCCCCACAAGGTCTTTTTTTTTCCTTGTCAACCCATTTTTGGAAAACTTACGCCCCCGCCGCCCCTAAACATGGAATCCTGGATTCGCCTCTTGCAAGGTTTGGGAGCATTGGCAAGTTTGTTGTAATTAAAATTTCACCGAGTTTTTCTTCGTGACGTATATTTACCAAAATGTTTATTTACTTTCATTCTGTGACGTTGACAGTTTAAAAAGTGACGTTATGTAAGTTGCGCTTCCAACGAATGAAAAATACGCGCAGAATTAATAGAACAGCCGTATTTTACCGTAAAATAACATACACATTACGTGGACGCCGCCTTATCTAAGAATCCAAGGTCGCATCTTGGCTTATATGGTGAAATGGTCTTCCTTTTAATCTACTTAATCTGCCTTCAGTGGCCTCAACCTTTGAATTTATCGAAATATATTTGATTTGATATGCATAATATATTGTTTGTATATTTTTGCCGGTTTTAAATATGTGTTTAAGATGTAAAAATATCCATTAGTACAAACACAGCTCCTGACCGAAAACATAAGACCTGCCTTCTTTGTGACATTATAATTTATTCATCCCAAATCCCACGCCATTGTTCAGTTATACGTTCACTGTTTAGCGTTAAATTGTTCATGCTTATGATGGAGCAGGTCGTTGGAATAGGGCCCATGTCATCAAATTCTAAGATCGCTTTCATTACGATAAGAAGAATACGAAAACTGAAAGAGACAAGATGAGATAGTGTTATAGCATACGAATGTACATATCTCTCTTTATATATTATATATCCATTGAAAGCATGTGGTTTAGATGTAGAGGATTCTAAATTGGTAAAGTGGTGAAGGGCCTATAATGTTTAAATAACACACCATTAAATTTGGTCTAATTTGTCAAATGGATACAAACGTATGGTCAACGTATCTGCAAACATGCATATTTACATGTGAAAATGTGGAAGCAAGCAGATTTCAAGCCAAAATGATACTGGGTTAATCAAACCGGCGTGATTATTTGGATGATTCATCCCACTTCAAGAGTCAATGTGCCTCTTCAAAGAATGCATTATATTAAAAACAAATCGTGGATGTATGGGCTAGGAGATATATATTAAAGGGACAAATGGCTATCTTGATTTAAAAAAAAACTCACAGCGTTACGGTAATTTTTCTACATAACTTTTATTTGTTCAATTATTAACATTAATCATACTAATAGTATAAGGAAAATTGTTTTTGCATATTAGTGACTGTTGATATTGTTTGCACCAATAATATATGTCGGCTTATGGTAGGATAAGATGAAAAAAAGAAAAATGAAAATTATATTATTTATTATTTTAATTGCAAATGTATATACAAGCAGAGTTAAAATGATATTGGATAAATAAATCGAGACGCTAATTTCAATGCTTGATAAACATTTCAAGATTTCCTTGTGTTCCTTTAATATAATTATGTAAATATCTAACCGGGTTATATACCAGTTTGACATGCTCTGAAGGCGTGTCGTGTAAAGGATCAAAGGAATGTGTTGCGTCATAATTGTGGTAAACATTTTCACAGATATGAAATTGAGACAAGTATCTATGTGAAAGGCGGCATCTTCAAAGATCGCGGCAATTGTCATTGAATGGTAGCGCGCGTGGCTTGAGTAGACCCTGTATTTGTGTTGGCAAATTGGAACTAGGACAAGATTAAACAGTTTTGTTTGTTTGTAAGGTGTTTTACGTCATTTTCAACACATGTCGAATTTTTTGTGGTGGAGGCAGACCATCCACTTTTCCTGGGTAGAACCAGTACTGTACACCCCTCGCCACGGTTAGATAGTAATATAAACATAAAACAATGGTCTAAGCTTGTGTGTTTTATGAATATAACAGTGATGCACCTGCTTTCTATGACTAGGGTGACCCGGTTTGTTAAAAAAAAAATATACAAAAATATACTGGCTATACTTTTAAAGTGGATTTGTAATTACCTGAGGAGGTTCTTCACAAATGTGAGAAACACGATTTTCAACATGTTGGTATGTAGGCACTTTTGTTACTTGAGTTACACACGTTTACCGATTTTTTAGCTCGACTATTCGAAGAATAAGAGAGCTTATGTAATCACCCCGGGGTCGGCGTCGGCGTCACACATCAAGGTTTGCGTGTAAGCTGTGTTTACAAGTCTATATCTCTTACATTTCCTATCCTAGCACAACCAAATTTGGCCATGGGCTTCCTTATAGCATTATCTTAAGGGCTGCATAAGCAATTTTGGTTCCTGTAACCCATGGGCTCCCATAGAACCCAAATTATGATAGCCCATAAAATGTGTTCCATTTCACATTAAATTTTGCGTGTAAGCTGTGTTTACAAGTCTATATCTCTTACAATTCTTACCCTAGCACAACCAAATTTGGCCATTAGCTTCCTTATAGCATTATCTTAAGGGCTGCATAAGCAATTTTGGTTCCTGTAACCCATGGGCTGCCATAGAACCCAAATTATGATAGCCCATAAAATGTGTCCCATTTCACATCAAATTTTGCGTGTAAGCTGTGTTTACAAGTCTATATCTCTTACAATTCTTACCCTAGCACAACCAAATTTGGCCATTAGCTTCCTTATAGCATTATCTTAAGGGCTGCTTAAGTAATTTTGGTTCCTGTAACCCCTGGGCTCCCATGGAACCCAAATTCTGATAGCCCTTAAAATGTGTCTGTTTCACATCAAATTTTGCATGTAAGCTGTGTTTATAGGTCTATATCTCTTACATTTCTTGTCCTAGCTGAACTAAATTTTGGAATTGGTTTCGTTATAGTATGTTGTAAAGGGTTGGTTAAGTAATTTTGTCTTCTGCAAATTCTGGGCTCCCATGGAACCCAAATTGTGATGGCCAATAAAATGTGCAATAAAGGCAGATCTAGGTTTGCATGTAAGCATGTATATATCTATAATTTTGGTTTGGGATTTCTTATAGCATATTGGATCTTATTCATACTTCACTCAAATTGGGGCATGGGCTCCCTCCTACCCACCCCTCCCCACCACCCACCCACCTCCACATTTTTTTTTTTTTTTTTTTTTTACATATTTCTGTGTTGTTTTAGTCAATTCTTACACACACATATATGTTGCCCCCGCCCCCAACGCCCGCCTTTCACCTCCCCCACACCACTTGATTTTTTTTTTTTTTTTACATATTTCTGTGTTGTTTTTAGTCAATTCTTACACATATATGTTGCCCCCTCCCCCACCCCACGCCTCTCAACCCACCACTTGAAACATTTTTTATTATTATTTTTTTTTATTTTTTACATATTTCTGTGTTGTTTTAGTCAATTCTTACACATATGTATTGTCCCCTCCCCCACCCCACCCCAACCCCAACCCACTCCCGCCTCTCACCCCCGCTTCCCCCACCACCCCCACCACCCAACCACCCCCACTTGAAACTCTATTTTTTTTTTTTTTTTTACATATTTCTGTGTTGCATTTGTCAATTCTTAAACATGTTGCCCCTTCCTCCAGCCTCCCCTCCCCTACTACACCCCCCCCCCCCTCCCCCCCCCCCCGCCCCCACCACACACTCGAAACTAGTATATTATTATTTAATGTTTTGTTTTTTTTTTACATATTTCTGTGTTTTTTGGTCAATTCTTACACATGTTGTGCCCCCAGCCCCACCCCACATTGTTGTAGCCTTTTTTTCTGATGTTATATACTAGCTATAAATGTATTATTCTCTGAAAAATCGAATAGTCGAGCTGCGCTGTTCTCCGACAGCTCTTGTTTTTATTGTTCTAGATTTATACGGAGCAATGGAGTGTAAGAATAAATTCAATACACAATTGTGTATTGTTTGTCAGTGTTTTAAAAATACCTGTTTATTTTTTTTATTCAGACTTAAATCACCAATTATGATATGACAACTTCAGTTCATACCATTAAACAAATCGTCATAACATGACATTTATCGCTGGCAAAAGCAAGTTCCTGGCATGTTTTCTCGGGATTTGTCTGGACTGTGTACTTTAAATAGTGTAACGCCGTTTCTTGTACGAAATTAAAAAAAAAAAGTAGTATAGATAATGTATTAGTTGCGAAGGAGATTAATTATAAACCATTACCACTCAGTTCTGTGAAATAGTTTGCGTGCGCATTTAATTTTCAACAACTTAGTATAACGCCGATGATAGTTTATGATTATTAAACGCTGCTCACAGAATGATTGAGGCTTCCTTCTTTTTCACTACATGTATATCACGTTTTAATTCAGTTTGTAATATAAATACCGAGTCAATTATCGATTTTTTAGTAGACTTGATTGTAAATAGTCTGATAAGCTCCGCCCACAAATTACATGTATTGATAAAACTATAATAAGCTCCACCTACGGCTAATCTATATTTGCTTAAACGAAATAAGCCATGTCCATGTAATGAGTTGTCTATCTTCTTTGCGTATTTGGAAGACTGTGCAGGTCTTGTTAGAATTAAGAATTGATTTGCATTTTTTCGGCATTTATGGTGTAAATGGCAAATTGCATTAAGCATGAAGCACGTCACCACTTACAACATCTGAAACTGTATAAACGTTGAAAAAATGAATACATTCTTAAAATTATTTTTTCCATTGCAACTACCGTCAAGTGTATTTTCAGACAGAATAGCCATTTTCTATTAAGACACGTTGGATGTGTGCACGGTAGCTCTGTCTGCTTGAAATAGTGAAGTTTATTCAAAATTAGACGCTATTGTTTTTCAGCATTCTCGATTGAATGTAAATATATACATATGTCTTGGACATAAACATTAGTTGATATTGCTAGGATCAGTACAGCTCATGGCACGCAGAACTGATGTTCATACCGCAGACATATGTATATATGCCACCCCATAGTATTTGTTGTTCATACTTTTTCACAGGTGCGTAAAGAATACTTTTGCTGAGCATCCACCTTCCAACCATTCCATCCCCACATTTATCAGAAGGGACATTTTCGTGTGTTGCGGCTCATATATATATACAAATAATGTCTGGGTGTGTGTATGAATTGATGTTGATTAAATGTCTCAATATCTGGTATAACTCTGATAGTATCCTGTATTCATGACATTTGGGATAAACATGTTCTTATAAGCCAACCATCCTCTTAGCTATGTCATTATTTGTCCCCTAACACGTTCTACCAGAGGGAATTAACAGGTTTGATACAATGAGTTGCGTTCCTCACCCAGCTCAGTCAAGGTCAGTCTTAGACGTTAAAGGTCATAGGTCTAATTTGTGTCAGGGTTGTAACTACTTCATCTATTATTGCATTAGAATAATATTATACAGAAATGTTTACCTCCATGGGCTTCATTCGCTGCCGGAACGGCGACTCTTATATTGCTTTAGTAATTGCACATGGTAAGGTAATAATGAATAGTTTCTTTGAGAACTCGTCTGAAAAACTTGAATCGTATAAACACATATTTTGTAATGTTGAAAGGTTACCATTTCACTTGCTGAAATGACGTTTTTAGCTGCTGAAATCATTACTATTATGAGGGCGTCCGTGGCCGAGTGGTAACGTCTCTGACTTGAAATCACTTGCCCCTCACCGCTGTAGGTTCGATCCCTCAGGGGCCTAGGAATCTTTATGTGAGGAAGCTATCCAGCTGGCTTTCGGAACGTCGGTGGTTCTACCCAGGTGCCCGCCCGTGCACGAAAATTGCCCGGAGGGGCACCTGGGGTCTTCCTCCACCAATGGAAGCTGGACAGTCGCCATATGACCTTAGCTGTTGGTGCGACTATAAAATCCAATTCAATCAATCAATCAATCATTACTATTATATGTATATTAGCGACGAAACATTCAGGTAGGGTTCAAGCCTGCTGATTTCCCTTTTTTTAATTTTTTTTTTTTTAAAATTTCATTGGTTTTTATTATTAAATCAAATTATTCAATCATGCATGCTTGGTTAAAAGTTGATCACATGATTAAAAATAAAAAGGTGTATTGACCTGAAAAACGTATATTGACTTTTGTATATTGACCTGTGAAAAATAAGTATGAAAAATTCTGTTTTTAGCTCTACTGGCCAAGGGCCAGCAGAGCTTATGGGATGGTGTGTTGTCCGTCTTCCGTCGTCCGTCGTCCGTCCGTCGTCCGTTAACTTTTCTTCAAACGACTTCTCCTCAGAAACCGCTTGGCTAATTTTGACCAAACTTCACGTGGATGATCCTTAGATGAATGGTTTTTAGATTTGTTAAAATTAGGTCAGCGCTACATCCAAGATGGCTGCCATTACCATATATGGTCTAAACCTTAAAAAATCTTTTTCTCCAGAACAGCTGGACAGATTTCAACAATTTTTCTTTTAAAATGATCGCCAACGCCTAGACTATCAAGTTTGTTCAAATAAAGTCCCCGGGGTCAAAAATGGCCGTGCCCCGGGGGTCCAAAGTTTGTATATTGAGGTTTTGCATGTTTTTCATATGGACATATAGGAAAAAACATTTAAAAATCTTCTTCTCTGAAACCACAAGGCACAGAGCTCTCATGTATTACATGTAGCATCAGCTTATGGTTCTCTACTAAGTTTGTTCAAATGGTGACCCTGGGGTCAAATTTGTCCCTGCCTCGAGGGTCACAGTTTTACATAAGACTTATATAGGATTTTTTTTTTAAAAATCTTCTTTTCGGAAACTACAAGAGCCAGAGGTTTGATATTTTACATTCATTATAAGCTTATGGTCCTTTACCAAGTTCGTTCAAATGGTGACCCTGGGGTCACATTTGGCCCTGCCACAAGGGTCACATGTTTTACATAGACAAGTGTAGGGAAAAACTTAAAAAATCTTTTTCTCTGAAACTGCAAGAGCCAGAGGTTTAATATTTTGCTGTTGCTATAAGCTTATGGTCCTTTACCAATTTTGCTCAAATGGTGACCCTGGGGTCACATCTGGCCCCGCCCCGGGTCACAGGTTTACATGCATGCTTGTTTTAAATTTTTAAATTTCTTCATTTTTTAATTTTTTTTAAATATTTTTTTTTTTTTATTTTTTTTTTATAGATTTTTTTTACATAGATTTTTTTTTTTATTTTTATTTTTTTTTATTTATTTTTTTTTTTATTTTTTTTTTTATTTTTTAATTTTTTTTTATTTTTATTTTTTCTCTATATTTTAAGTCTCTTAGATTTTTTATTTTTTTAATTTTTTAATTTTTTTAATTTTTATTATCTCTATTGGCCAACTTGGAAAACCAGCCAGATCGGACCAGTAATGGCGGTGTTATGGCTCTTGATATAGTTAAAAATGCTTTATTTTGCCTCTTTAGGTCGGAATCTACAGTTTTCTTTGAAATTCAGTCTATTTTCAGACATGTACACTAATTAGGTTAAATAACTTGAATTCTATTTTTCAGAACTAACAAACATGCCCTATTCCTGAAAGACCATATAATTTCCTCTCAAAATATAGCAAATACATGCTAGAAAGCAACAAAGTCAGTTTCTCTGCCTACAAATACAATTCATTTACCCCACCCACTTAGCACTCAAAAAATGGAAAACATGACATTTATAGAGACACGGCAGCATATACCTGTCCCTTATTTGAGATATAACACATCCATAATTGAATGACAAACACTCCAAATTGTCATAAAAATGCTATTTCTACATACCTTATCCGGCTTTTTTTCCCGTAATCTTATGTCGAATGGAGAGATGAAGGTATTGATCAAGTAAAGCTACCATTTACAACATAGCCACCAGTTACTAGTTTCTGTTTACAGACTCTATACCGGTCACAGTACAAAAACTTTATTTACACCAAAATTAACTATTATGTCATACTAAGTCAAAAACACCACATTTGTGGATTTCTTTTTTATTGTCTAGCCTGTACATGGCTTTTAATCTCTTAGATTTCTGTTTTATAAGAAATTCCCCATGGACATTCATTCGAAACTAAGGAGTCTCCCCTTAAGGGCAAAAATATTTTTTCAAATTTTTATTTGTTACTTTTAAATCACTTATTCCAGTTATTTCGAGCATTTTGATACGTCAGCTGTGCCAATGCGATGGAATTTAGGCATTTCAGAGCTTCTTAAACTTGGCACTATAATACCTGAAAAGTTACATATTTATCAGTATTTTTTGTTCTTTTTTTCCTCTTCTTAGAATCAAAATTAAGTTGGTATATGTGTTGTAAATGTACTTTTGAGTACTTTACCTACATAGTATTCAGGGTACAGAAAAATCATTTATTCCTGAACTCAAAATATAAAGAACCTGCTTCAGAACTTATCTAGAGTAGTCTCCCTTAGCCTACATAGCAACAACGCCATGATGCATAGCAACAACTTCACCCTTGCCTAGCAACGGCAGTATAGCATGTGACATAGTGCAGATTTTTTGTCAAACATTGAGGCAATCTATACCAGACATGACAAAGTCGACAAGGTCATATTTTCCCAAAAACTTGCATCATGCGTTCGGGCGCGCGTAAGGCTTGAACTGACGCATATATAAAAAAATAGTGTATCCGAGAAGCAGTTTGTCGAAAAGGGCAGGGCAGCAATAAACAATATACTGCCCTGCTTTAGCAACATTCATGCCCAGTGCAGAATATATTCAACAGTGTGTCATGCCCATCTTGCCAGCTATTCCACCAACTTTTTGCCATATGGCAAACACAGAAATATTTCAAAGGAAGACCATAAAAACATCAAACGGGTACTTGATACAGTATTTTCAGGAGAAATGTTGGGTCGCATTTCCAAACTCTACACAACAAACAAGTGTGAACATTTAAACAGTCGAGTGTTTACGTATGCACCAAAAAACATGGAACAGGCAAGTCTGCCCAATTGTTAGCTAAAAAGGCTGGATTGAAATATGCGATGGCAGACCCTTTCACAATGCACATTGCTCAACGCGATCGGTTGAGTAAGTATCGCACACAGCTGTCGGAAACAGTCCAATACAAGCACAACCGTTATATATCCCGCAAACGACGAAGTAACAGGAAACTTTTAAACACTAACTTTTATGAAACTGTAACATCTAACAATCATGAACATAACTATGGAATAAATCCAAATATTTAAAATTTAAACATGCCTTTGTTTTAACATATCAACATAATAATTACCCATTCTCATAGAAGGCACGGCCTATAGCCACGGTGACCATTACAAATCCCTTCATTTCTACAAACTGACCGCTGATTATTTACTTAACAAGTTTCCAAACTTAAATGCTTAACATTAATGCAAAGTTTTTGGTGACACCTATGTGACACATGCAGATGGCTGGGTAACTGTTCACATTATGATGATATGTAGAACATCAGCCTATGAACAGTTACCCATTTTCGGTGACCACGAAAAGTAACGCGGATAACACCATAGCCATCTTTGTTTTTGCTGCCTCCCCAAATATGACATGAATCGGTGATTACGAAGTTTTTTAATTCAAACTCGAAATTGAATATTTCCATTTCAGTTAAAATTGTAGAGAAAATAATAGACATAACGGTCACTGCAGCTATGGTTATGCAGACTGCGAATTAAAAATAAAGTAAAAAATGAAATGGTATGCACAAAAACATCCAGATAGTTTTAGTGCAGTATGAACTGAAAAGTAGGTAGCATACCAGACATGGCTCAAACCTACACTTCCAGACTTATTATACCAGACCTTAACTAAGAACTTACTTACACTATCATATCACAACTTTAAATAGTTACGACTCAGATCAGACCAACCAACGATATTTTGTATGCTGGAGGCACACCCAGTATTTAAGGTCTGACATGAGTCTGATATAAAAGGTCTGATATGAGTGTCTGACATGGGTCTGCTATGAATGTATCTAGTAGTGTAGGTCTGACATGGGTCTGATAAGGTGGGTCTGACATGGGTCTTATATTGTAGGTCTGATATCAGTCTGATATTGTATGGGCAATATATGCACATTGAATGTCGAACAGACTCATTCCAGATCTATCAGAGTCTGACCTAGAACATATCAGTGAGATGCAGACCTATATGTACACAATAATAGTTTTTGTGTCTGATATTGTAGGTCTGATATGGGTCTGAATATTTTGGCTGATATGAGTCTGATATGCATCAGCTATTGTAGGGCTGATATTCAAGAGTCTGAATATTGTAAGTCTGATGCGCGTCTAATACTGTTATTCCAGTAAGTCTGATTTTTCATGTCTGATCAGAGTTGGTCATAGCAGAGTGCAATTTATTGTTGGGTCTGTCTGATAGTTCAAGGTATCTTATATGGAAACCTATTCTCCTACATTAATGCATTCTTAAATAAACAGTTATATACAATTTACAGGCTCCAATTATAGTATCTACAAAAATAAAATTGAAAAATGTATGCAAATTCACATACAGTCATTGGAAAAATAACAAAAAAACTGAGATGGTCTATTTTTACCCGCAAATGTTACTTCCCTTGGCAATATGTGTCGATATCTCAAAATGGAAAATGTCGCAATATTTTGATGATTTCTGAGCAATTTTGTGTTGAAAATATCAAAACGCACTACAACCTGTGTTCTAAACCTGAAATTGTGTATAATCGGTACTATGCATATTTTCCTTAAGGTCGGAATCTACAGTTTTCTTTGAAATTCAGTCTATTTTCAGACATGTACACTAATTAGGTTAAATAACTTGAATTCTATTTTTCAGAACTAACAAACATGCCCTATTCCTGAAAGACCATATAATTTCCTCTCAAAATATAGCAAATACATGCTAGAAAGCAACAAAGTCAGTTTCTCTGCCTACAAATACAATTCATTTACCCCACCCACTTAGCACTCAAAAAATGGAAAACATGACATTTATAGAGACACGGCAGCATATACCTGTCCCTTATTTGAGATATAACACATCCATAATTGAATGACAAACACTCCAAATTGTCATAAAAATGCTATTTCTACATACCTTATCCGGCTTTTTTTTCCGTAATCTTATGTCGAATGGAGAGATGAAGGTATTGATCAAGTAAAGCTACCATTTACAACATAGCCACCAGTTACTAGTTTCTGTTTACAGACTCTATACCGGTCACAGTACAAAAACTTTATTTACACCAAAATTAACTATTATGTCATACTAAGTCAAAAACACCACATTTGTGGATTTCTTTTTTATTGTCTAGCCTGTACATGGCTTTTAATCTCTTAGATTTCTGTTTTATAAGAAATTCCCCATGGACATTCATTCGAAACTAAGGAGTCTCCCCTTAAGACGATAGTCACTCGCTTCATTGATGTCATAAGAGCCATATTAGCCAGTAGAGCGTCCACAGGCCCTCTTGGGCCTCTTGTTTAATAATAAAATAATTGTTGCCTTTTAGGTTCGGTCGATATGTGTATTTACCGACCTGAGAAAAGTGATAGTAAAGTGATATCGACCGAGGCGATAGCCGAGGTCGAAATCACTTTTCTCAGGTCGATAAATACACATATCGACCTCACTAAAAGGCAATAATTTTATAATATTATTCCTTTACATTTGTCACTTTGATACCGCAATCTTAATAATTACACATGGTAACAGTGAACCGTTTATATGTGTTGTAATGTACACCCTACCGCACACGTGAACAATTGTATTTCTGTGGTGATGTGTACTTCTAGCACGTCGTATTACAAGGTAATTGTAATCAATATGTAAGGCATGTCAAGGTTTTTGGACAGAAAGAAGCGAGGTCACCCACATTGATTTAAAATGCTTGGTAGAAAGAACTGATGGTAAAAATCGGAAAGAATGTAAGAAAAAACGGTCATGGCGTGTTTATGGCTCCGTGACAACATTTATTTTTTTCAATATTGTTTTAACACCCGTGACTTGATATATTATTATGTTAACTTCTTGTCTCTCGGCAGCTATTTTACGCTTGCGAAAACCTTGCTTGTATATATATATATATAGTCTTTATCAGATAATGTATGAATACTCTGAATAGGTTTACCCCCTGTCGGGCCGTCAGTCTGCAAAACTTGGATATTGAGATTGTGAGTTTATGCTTTCAGACATGTTATGACATTTGGAAGGTGTATTTAGGGCTATGAGAGACTTATGTTTGTACACATTTTTTCCTCTCGCTTCAACTCCAGATATGTTATGACATTTGGCAGGTGTATTTAGGGCTATGAGAGACTTACGTTTGTACACATTTTTTCCTCTCGCTTCAACTCACTATGCCTGTCTGGTGGCCATTTTCTTTTTCTATTTTATTTATATAGGTGGTTACACCTGTAGGGTACTCATAATGCACTGTATTTCCTTGTTTATCGGTGGTTACTCATCAGTAAGTTCAACAAACTAATCTTCCCCGAGGCCCTCAGGGATTGCCACTACATACATTAATATATCTGGAATTATTGCAGACCTCATTGGGTATGTGATGGTGAATGGGACTGCAAGCGGGGAGAGGATGAAAACATTAACATGTGTGGTAAGTGAAACTTTAACACATGCATTTTTTAGCTCTACTGATCAGAGATCAGCAGAGGTTATGTAGTGGTGCGGCATCCAGCGTCTGTCTGTCTGTCTGTCTGTCTGTCCGTAAACTTTTTTTGTAGCCACTACTTCTCTGAAACTACTGAATGGATTTTCATGAAACTTTACAGAAATGTTGCCCATGAAGTCTAGTTGATCCTAGCAAAAATTCATGCTGATGTGAAATCCAAGATGGCCGCCAAATCTAAAAATAGATTTAAAAAAAAAAGAGATTGATATGGGACTTTTTCTAAAATGATCAGCATGACATGATGTTGGTCCTTGTAGAAAGTCATTTTTGATTTGACGTTAAACATGGCTGCCAGTGGCCATCTTTGTTTACATAGAGTTATTTAGTAAAAACTTGTAGCGACTACTCCTCTGAAACTATTTGACGGATTTCCATGGAGCTTCACGGGAATGTTGCTCTTGATGTCTAAATGATCCTAGCAACATTTCAGGTTGGTCGGATATTCAAGATGGCCGCCACAGCTAAAAATAGATTTTCAAAAAACAAGTTTGTAGCGAGTACTTCTTGAAAACTATAAGTGATATTGGTATGGGACTTTTTCTAAAATTATCAGTATGAAATGGTGTTGATCCTTATCGAAAATTATTTTGATGCTATGTTAAACATGGCCGCCAGTGGCCATCTTTGTTTACTTCGAGTTATATAATGAAAACTTATAGCGACTACTCCTCTGAAACTACTTGACGGATTTTCATGAAACTTCACAGGAATGTTGCTCTTGATGTCTAATTGATCCTAGCAAAATTTCAGGTCGGCTGGAAATTCAAGATGGCCACCACGGCTAAAAATAAATTTTCAAAAAACAAGTTTGTAGCGACTACCGGTACTTCTTGAAAATTATAAGTGATATTGATATGGGACTTTTTCTAAAATGATCAGTATGACATGATGTTGATCAGCGGCCATCTTCGTTTACACAGAGTTATATAATGAAAACTTGTAGCGACCTCCTCTGAAACTACTTGACGGATTTTCATGAAACTTCACAGGAATGCTGATCTAGCTATCAAAAACCTATCAGTAGAGCTTCAAGGTCATTGACTTCTTGTTTCATTTTTAGCTCGACTATTCGAAGAATAAGAGAGCTTATGTAATCACCCCGGCATCGTCGTCCCACATCAAGGTTTGCGTGTACATTTCTTATCCTAGCACAACCACATTTGGCCATGGGCTTCCTTATAGCATTATCTTAATTTAACCAATTTTGGTTCCTGTAACCCATGTGTCTATTTCACATCAAATTTTGCATGTAAGCTGTGTTTTCAGGTCTATATCTCTTACATTTCTTGTCTTAGCTCAACTAAATTTGGGAATTTGTTTCCTTATAGTGTGTTGTAAAGGTTAACGTAATTAATTTTGTCTTCTACAAATTCTGGGCTCCCATGGAACCCAAAGTGTGATGGCCCATAAAATATGCGATAAAGGCAGATCAAGGTTTGCTTGTAAGCTGTTGTATATATCTATTATCTCTTAAAATGTTTTTCTTATGTCACCCAAATTTTCGTTTGGAATTTCTTATAGCATTATTCATACTTCACCCATATTGTGGCATGGGCTGCCTCCTCCTGCACTCACCCACTGCCAACCCGAAACCTGAATATTTTTTTTGTGTTTTATATCGCTATGTTATAGTGACTTACACAAATCACTCATAGTGGAAGGAATCTTGCAGGTGTCTTATAGTCTCAGCCTGCCAAGACCGTATCATGCATATGTCATATTTCAATATTGGATTGGATTGAATTGGACTTTCCAGCTTCCATTGGTGGAGGAAGACCCCAGGTGCCCCTCCGGGCAATTTTCGTGCACGGGCGGGCACCTGGGTAGAACCACCGACGTTCCGCAAGCCAGCTGGAAAGCTTCCTCACATAAAGATTCCTAGATTTCAATATTGGACTTGGCAGATTAGGCTGATTAAAGCTCCCACTAGCGATTAGCCAAATTTATTCGCGTGTTTTTTCCCGCACATAAAGTCGACTTTTACGTGGCGTCATGTTGTAAATAAACATACAACGTCAATTGTTGATGCACCTGTTACACTTTTTGATGTCACTTGCTGCTTCTCATAAGTTAAAAAATAAGAAATTAACTTGAAAATATATTTTTTTGAAAGTCTCAAACATTTCTTGAAGTCTTACCAAAATCGCTCCCAACGTGAAGGAGCGATTTCAAACGTCTGTTTTTTTTCCCAGACCCTGGTTCTGAATCTGGTTGCATAGCATAGAGAAGAAATCAGATGCGGGCCAGTGACCAAGGCTAGTTGTCTTCTTCTCAGAATATTAAAAATGTTAACATTCAGTATCTTTGCAGTATTAAAATGTAAAAAAAATGCAATAACATATGTTGTAGTTTGAAAGTTTTTGTACCCCTCTAAATAAACTGTTTCAGCAATGCAGGTATGTCAGACTGACTATTTTCGTTGCACCAGCGGACGGTGCATTCCAAACCGGTTTGCTTGTGACCATGATAACGATTGCCTTGACAACTCAGATGAACAAGGATGTTGTGAGTAAAGAATATTTCATTTTGCTTTATTGAGCTTGCTATGAATGCCAGGTTACACACTAAGGCATTCTATGAATGATTAAAATAAATAGTATTCTGGTTAATTTAACTAATTATGTATATATTGGTTAAACAAAGGAGTTTCATAAAATCAAAGGTAAATTGAAGATACAAATGCCTTTCAAACTGACTAAAAATGTCAGTTGAAGTATGTATGTACAATATATATATTTAAAGGTTAGAAGTAAAATGATTTTAATCCAGTTAGAAAATGCTACATGTTCGAACTACATTACATTACAATATTTGCTAGCTGTGGAATATCATTTGCAATATTTATCGCTATTTCTTAAAAATCCTCCTCTTTTGATTGGTTAAGAGCCAAACGGTACCATACCATATTATACATGGCACGTAATACGAAAGCCTACTGAAAAACTAAATCAAAATGGCAGACAGTGAGCTAAAGAAACTCCCAGTTCAACATTACTTTTCTATGAATTCTACTATATCCTGTTTTATCAGGGTGCAACCCTTGTTTTATTGATTTATTTTCAATATGTGATCATACACAAAAACAAATGGCACATTAACAAATTCGTCCATTGAACAAATTTTGTTTTGAAAATGTAAATTAAACTTGCAATATTATCAGTCATACCATTTAGGAAGTATGTCAGAACGCTTCATTGAATCCATATAAGCTCATGTTTTGTCAAGCTTTCCTCAAACTGATGAATGCCCACAAAACATTTTACATTGTAATACAGTCTTAGGGAAGTAACTATAATTGCAATTATATCTATCAATATTGCTCGGAAATCACTCGGGAATAGTGAACTGAAGTCAAACAGGTTGGAATATTCCTGCTGAAAGTAACTAATAGTGTCATGTGACAGTGCATCTATGACGTGGTCCCGCCTTAATTCCATTAAGCGATGGGAAAGCTTATATTAGCAGGATATTATATCGGATATTCCGACAATAAAACATGTTTAACAACATCTTTTACTGAAAAATAAGGCGATAACATGTTTAAAATTACCTATTAAATGTTTTAATTTTACAATATGCCAACCTGTTAAGCCGAAATTAAGGTTTTATTTCATACCCCAGCCAACCCCATTTTCGCTTCTTGGAGAAGGGGTTGGATGGGGTATGAAAGTTAATACTCGGACCACGTAATGATAAGCCTCTATAGGCTGGATGTTTAAATATTGCACAATTGTCGTATCTTATATATATGTAAAACAGACTGTACTATAATAAATAAAATATCTATCTTTAAAATACAAGGTTACATAATAAGTTCTTCTTCTCTATTTCCAGCTTATCCACTGTGTGATATTGGTCAGTTCACGTGTACCAACTTTCGTTGTATCGACATATCTCTCAAGTGCAATGGAATCGACAATTGTCGTGATGGCCGGATGTCAGACGAGTTGATGTGCAGTTATTGTACGACTCAATTTTATGTTGTGTTTTTGTTTTTATTTCATCATGCATCATTTTTTTCATAGATATTATATTTTAATCTTTTTAATTTGCAACTATTTGAGGATGTTGATACAAACTTATTATAACCAAGTAAATGGTGGAATATCAACACATTTTAAGTAGTTTTGTAACTTTTTGTAAATTAATTGAAATTGTTTTACGGCGCAACAACACAAAAAGGTTATATGGCACCAACAGGAATGAACGCTCCGGGCCCTACTTCCATTTACATAAAAATAAAACCTTCTCGCATGCAGAACTGCAGAGTTGCTGCAAATTATGGTGTAGGCACTTGATTAGTCACTAGAGCTCAGATCATTGTTTTCTGCCACCACTCAAGTAGCACCTAAAACAATACAACAGTGTTGATGAACATGACCAAAAATGACAATATGAATACTGGGAGATTTTATCCCCCTGCCGGGATTAGCAGTGGCCCTATTCTTGTCAGGGAACCACATTGTGACATAGATTCAGACATGTTTTCTGTTGTAGCTCCACTTAAGTGTGATGCGGGCTTCGTGAAATGTCCCAACACCAATGTTTGTGTGCCGCGTAGATATTTGTGCGATGGAGACAATGACTGCGGCAACAACGAGGATGAAAGTCTGCTTTTCTGTCAGAAATATTCATGCTCAGAAGGTAGGTTTATCTAGAAGCTGGACTCCTGAAGGCACTCAAAATAGTTTGAATGGATTTTTAATTCTGAATAGTGAATACAATTTAATTTGAAAGAAGTGTTGGTATGCCCAGTAAATAGGCAACAGATGATAAAAGTTAATTGCTTTAGAAATTGACAAACTGGAAGATTGGAGAATGTTTTTAAAAGAGTTAATAACACCTCTGCTTGAAAATTTCCTGCTTTTTTGTTTAGATTTTTGTGTCGCCTGCGTCGTTGTCCGTCGTCATCTTTCTGTCAGACGTTAATTTCCAACCTAACCTTAAGTTTGGCCATAACTTGAAAAGTATTTGTTCGTGAAACTTCATGCACATCTTCATCTTACCCAAAGAAATGTCATTAAACATGTCCAATTAACTTGCAACCTAACCTATCTCATAACTTTATACAGGTCTTCCTTATCAATTATTCAATGCAGAATTATGCCCGCTTAAAACTTTTAACAACTTTTAAATTGTCTGCCATGGTTTACACTCATTGTCTACCATGGTTTACACTCATTGTCTGCCATGATTTACACACATTTTCTGCCATGGTTTACACTCATTGTCTGCCATGGTTTACACGAATTTTCTGCCATGGTTTTCACTCATTGCCATGGTTTATACTCATTGTCTGCCATGTTTTTTCACTCATTGTCTGACATGGTTTGCACTCATTGCCTGCCATTGTTTGCACTCATTGTCTGACATGGTTTACACTCATTGTCTGCCATGATTTACACACATTTTCTGCCATGGTTTACACTCATTGTCTGCCATGGTTTACACAAATTTTCTGCCATGGTTTTCACTCATTGCCATGGTTTATACTCATTGTCTGCCATGGTTTTTCACTCATTGTCTGACATGGTTTGCATTTATTGCCTGCCATTGTTTGCACTCATTGTCTGACATGGTTTACACACATTGTCTGCCATGGTTTACACACATTGTCCTCATAGTTTACACTCATTGTCTGACATGGTTTACACACATTGTCCTCATGGTTCACTCACATTGTCCTCATGGTTTACACACATTGGCCTCATGTTTACACTCATTGTCTGACATGGTTTACACTCATTGTCTGCCATGGTTTACACTCATTGTCTGCCATGGTTTACACTCATTGTCTGTCATGGTTTAAATTCATTGTCTGACATGGTTTTCACTCATTGTCTGCCATGGTTTTCACTCATTGTCTGCCATGGTTTACACATTATTTGACAAGATTTGTCTTTTACACCCATTGCTTTAAGTGGCCATCATTTTTACCAAAATAGACACATAGACAGACACATGGACAGACACACAGACAGACAGACACATAGACATACACACAGACAGACACACAGACAGACACACAGACAGACACATAGACAGACACACAGACAGACACATAGACAGAATATTAGAAATTTTGTCTAGTGGAACTATCACTTTTGTTCGTCAGTAATCTCTATAAATCACTGCAAGAAATGTAATATGTTGTATGTATAGGGAGGGATGCACAGTTTTTATCAAGCATTGAAATTAGCACCTGGCTTTATTAAGCCTGATCATTCTGACTTTAAAACTGCTTGCATGTAATTAATGAAAATTTATGATTTCAATTTTCTTCATTATTCTGCCAAATTTGTAAATATATTATTGGTACAATATAATCAATAGTTACTAATACGTGAAAACATTTTGCTTTGAACTGTTATAATAATTGTTATTAATGATTGAAAATATTCAAGTTATGTAAAAAAAACTAACGGGACGTCGTGAGTTTTAAACAAATCAAGATTGCCGTGTGTCCCTTTTAAGAAACTAACCCATCAAATAACTGCAAAATTGCATTACAAAACCGTTTATTAAAACTCTAACCAGGTGTTCAGGTTATATAATAATGTATATGTGCCAATTAAAAGTACAGGATTTTTCACAGGTTCTTAAAATATTTAAGTTATATATATATACCTCGTCGTCAATGGGTTGAGAAACGGTGCAAGTATGTTGTAAAATGTGGCTGTTGTTGGCTGGATAGCTAAAGAAAACGATTGTTTCAGATTATATTTTAAAATAGATAAAACAATGACACAGAAGATTCATACAACTCGTGAGACCGTCAAATTTCTATAATTTATAAATAAATATATTAATCTCTGCCATTTTCAAGGTGATTTCCGTTGTCCATTGAGTCACCAGTGTATTCCGGGAACGTGGTACTGTGACGGGGTGAAAGACTGCCAAACTGGTGACGATGAGCCAGATAACTGCAGTAAGTCATACATTCTGTGGCTGATTCAATATCATTTCTTTTGAATATGATCATGTTTTTGTTTTTATCAATTTGATATTATGACTGAATCATGATTTTATCAGATACATTATTAGTTGTACATTCATTAAAAAAAAAAAAAATCCTGAATTTATTTTTAACAATTCAACTCCAAAAATGTGATATAATACACTATAATTCACCATGTACAATGTCCTAATTCTTAAATAATAATAAAAATATAAATGAATTGTAATGTATGTTTCATATCTGACATGTGAAAGACTATAGTGATGGGAACCTTCCTTCCATTAATGGAATCATCAAAATGATAAGAGAGGTTGGGGATGGAACTGGTGGTCCTTGGTTCACTAATCCAGTCACTGACCTTTAAGATTGAGGAGGCAGAGGATGGAACTCCAATTCTTGTTTCACTAATCCAGTCACTGACCTTTAAGATTGAGGAGGCAGAGGAAGGAACTCCATTTCTTGGTTCACTAATCCAGTACAAGTCACTGACCTTTAAGACTGAGGAGGCTGAGGATGGAACTCCAATTCTTGGTTCACTAATCCAGTACAAGTCACTGACCTTTAAGATTGAGGAGGCAGAGGATGGAACTTCAATTCTTGGTTCACTATTCCAGTACAAGTCACTGACCTTTAAGATTGAGGAGGCAGAGGATGGAACTCCAATTCTTGGTTCACTAATCCAGTACAAGTCACTGACCTTTAAGATTGAGGAGGCAGAGGATGGAACTCCAATTCTTGTTTCACTAATCCAGTACAAGTCACTGACCTTTAAGATTCAGGAGGCAGAGGATGGAACTCCAATTCTTGTTTCACTAATCCAGTACAAGTCACTGACCTTTAAGATTCAGGAGACAGAGGATGGAACTCCAATTCTTGTTTCACTAATCCAGTACAAGTCACTGACCTTTAAGGTTCAGGAGGCAGAGGATGGAACTCCAATTCTTGGTTCACTAATCCAGTAC
Source organism: Cyrtodaria siliqua (assembly GCA_037043455.1). Taxonomy (NCBI): domain Eukaryota; kingdom Metazoa; phylum Mollusca; class Bivalvia; order Adapedonta; family Hiatellidae; genus Cyrtodaria; species Cyrtodaria siliqua. The sequence continues at coordinate 88,884 of JAWPHD010009497.1, forward strand.
AAGTCACTGACCTTTAAGATTCAGGAGGCAGAGGATGGAACTCCAATTCTTGGTTCACTAATCCAGTACAAGTCACTGACCTTTAAGATTCAGGAGGCAGAGGATGGAACTCCAATTCTTGGTTCACTAATCCAGTACAAGTCACTGACCTTTAAGATTCAGGAGGCAGAGGATGGAACTCCAATTCTTGGTTCACTAATCCAGTACAAGTCACTGACCTTTAAGATTGAGGAGGCAGAGGATTGAAATCCAATTCTTGGTTCACTAATCCAGTCACTGACCTTTAAGATTGAGGAGGCAGAGGATGGAACTCCAATTCTTGTTTCACTAATCCAGTACAAGTCACTGACCTTTAAGACTGAGGAGGCAGAGGATGGAACTCCAGTTCTTGTTTCACTGATTCAGTACAAGTCACTGACCTTTAAGACTGAGGAGGCAGAGGATGGAAATCCAATTCTTGGTTCACTAATCCAGTCACTGACCTTTAAGATAGAGGAGGCAGAGGATGGAACTCCAGTTCTTGGTTCACTAATCCAGTACAAGTCACTGACCTTTAAGACTGAGGAGGCAGAGGATGGAACTCCAGTTCTTGTTTCACTGATTCAGTACAAGTCACTGACCTTTAAGACTGAGGAGGCAGAGGATGGAAATCCAATTCTTGGTTCACTAATCCAGTCACTGACCTTTAAGATAGAGGAGGCAGAGGATGGAACTCCAATTCTTGGTTCACTAATAACATGTATGATATAGTGTGAAACCTACATACATGGATAATAAAGGCGACAAAGAAGGAACTATGTTTATAATTTTATTGGCATAACTGACTTAGTACCCCAGACTAAAATGACTAGATTGTAATGACTAGCTAATGTAATGACTAGTTATCAGTATTATATACATTAGTCTGGTGAGGGCTTCCACTAATGTTAGCTTGTTCACAGGTTGGAAATGTGGAAATGGTGGTTTAAAATGTTTAAAATATTTAAAAGCAAAGAAAAGTGTTTCATTTAAAATGGAAGAGTTCTTCAATTAAATACATCTATTTCAGCGTCAGTGGCACGTATGTGCACAAAGGACCAGTTCACTTGTGCCAATGGTAAATGTATCGCTCAGCTGTGGGTGTGTGATGGCACAGACGATTGTGGGGATCTCAGTGATGAAAAAGTTGGGCTCCAGTGTCGTAAGTCACTAAGATGCATGTGTCTTTTATGAGCATATCAGTTTATTTGTGCAGATAGTAAATGTAGCACTCAGCTGTGGGGGTTTGATAACACAGATGACTGAGGTTCTCAGCGATAAGAAAGTTGGGCTGCAGTATGGTGTCCTTAAGATGCACGTGTCAATAGTATATGTATCACTCAGCTATGGGTGTGGGATAGCACGGGGTGCTGATTGTGGGAATCTCAGTGATGGATTCCATCAGTATATAATGGAACTTGCAATGTATAAAATATATTTATGCTGAAACTTCATTTAGGAATGGAATAAATACATAGATACCATCTTTAAAATAAATTGTAATTTATTTGGCAAAAACTGGCTCAAAAACACCAAGACCAGATAATACTGCGAATACAACATAATACAAGCATTATGTAAATTACAGATTAGATAACGGTCTCTGAATATGTTACAATACAAGTATCAATGTAAAGTACTAAATCTGGTGTGACCGAGCCAGCTTGCTTCACTCTTTCTTAGGGGCAAGGCTGTGCTTCTATAGCCGATTGCCCCACAATGGAAAGAAACAAGCAGACTCGAACAGAACCAAGTAGGCATTGCTCAACTAGGAAAGGTGGTGGGGGTGGATGGTGGTTAAGGTTTACAAAACAATAGCAAACGCTGAATCAGCGAACTAATTAATGCTCGTGCCAGATCCAATGAAAATACATATTCTAGTCACATTATTAAAATGTTAATGAGGTCTATTTATATATGTACTATTTATATACATTACGTATACCTGCGCATAGACTGCTTATGAAAATGTCATCAATAAAGTGAAAGTACATTTTACATATAGTAGTCAACAAAGAAGTGAAATTGTAAATTACATTTCCACATAAACTATGTTTATTTTCATAAACAACAATTAGCTTCCAGTTAAATGAGAAAATACTCTATATACCGTAATATTAGCACTCACTCTTTTAAATATATACTCATATTTAATGGTATTAGTCCATGTTATTTTGTAACTTGACTGTTTCAGAGTCAAGGTCCTGCCCAAAAGATTCATTTACTTGTCTCTCAAATAAAGCAGTGGGCAGATACGCCTGTATAAATAATAAAAAGGTAAGCTTATTGAAATATTTGTATCACTACAACATGGTTTATAAAAGTACTCAAAGCTGATTGGATAGTGAGGAGCTATTAATTTCTTACTATACCTCTCGCTATGCAATATGAGGTCATGTCCATATTCCAAGGTCAAGGTTGCCATGACCTCATATGGAAATATACAACAGTTCTTGCGATAACTCCGAAAGCATAAGACCTACGCTTATCAAAACTTCATAGGTACATTGCCCTTGGTGACAGGTTGTGGGGTTAGTAGGTCAAACATCAAGGTCATGTTAACCTGACAATAAGTAACCCAGTACAGAACATACTTTCTGCACTGTAACTTATAGTTACCTACCATTTTTCCTACGTAATAATTTTACTTTAGATGCATATTGTGTACCATTTATGGTGCTGTTGTTCCAAAAAGGATAAATGGAAGCTGCCATAGGAGAACTATGACATAATAGTTCTAAATTAACATGTGTGGAATATTTATAAACATAGTAATAATATTTTATTTCATATTTATGTTATATTTTATTTTATAGATTTATAGGCAACATTGTTTCAGGTGTAAATCAGACTGCATCTATTTTTCTGCAACTATTCCAGGTGTGTGACAGTGTGAGGGACTGCAAGGGTGGGGAGGATGAGGACGACTGCCCCTCTGGCACCTGCCCTACGGGTCAGTTTGTCTGTATCAATGGGAACTGCATACCCGACAGACTCAGGTGTGACCATGTTGATGATTGTGGGGATGCTTCGGATGAATCCAGTGAATGTGGTACGTGTTTTCTCATGGATTTTGATATGATGTGCTAGTTATTGTGATATGTAAATTGTAGATTTTGATATTGAATGGGATTTTAATGTGCATTTTTAACAACGTCCCGAACAGACTGAAAATAATCTAAATGTATCTTGTGTGAAATTTGGTTTAGCAGTCCCAAAGTAGAGATTTCTCTGTTGCTACATCCCGATTTCTCTGTTGTTACGTTCCGATAATAAAACATAAAAGTCATTATCTAGGTTCCCCGGTACATTCATTTTTTATTTTGCCCCGTGTGGCTCCCGGGCAAAGAATAGGATCCCGTTAGAGGGGTAGGCAGAGGGGTAGGACCCACCCCCCACACCAAATTCATTTTATCATTTTATCATTTTTTGTTCATGCTCATTAAAGGTCTTCATCATGACCCCTGCATTGTTTCACATGTCATCTCGCTCAAATCAGTAGAGCAGTGGCAGAAAAACAATAAACTTGGCTCCAGCTTAAATGGAGTGTCTACAATAGAATTTGTGACAACTCTGCAGTTCTGCAGGTGAGAAGGTTATAGGTCCATTCTCCATATTTTATCTGAACGTAAATGGAGGCCTTTCATGTGACAGTACGCCTTAAAACCCAATTCAATTCAATGCATTCATTTTCGTTACAGACTACCCGACGTGTGGTACAAAACAATTTACTTGCGACAATCAGAGATGTATTCCACAACATTGGGTGTGTGATAAGGAAGACGACTGTTTGGACTACTCTGATGAAAAACCTGCAACTTGCTGTGAGTTCAAATTGTTATAATAACTGTAATTATTGGGACACTAGGTCTCACACCACTATTCATATGTTCCAACAGGCATAAAGTATGGCCTCTTGCAACGTCTGTGCTGAATAGCTGGGCTTCATAGAAAGTTATGAATTTATAATTTCAGAATAGCCAAAACATGTACATTTGAAAACGCAACATTTTTGATTTTCGATTATTTTTAGTCTGCTGTTTTTTTGTTCAATTCGAGATTGTATTTTATGTTAATACACAGGTCTCTTTGTCATAAAGGTTAACATATAGCGATGAACAGTTGCATTTCTTGCAGTTTGAACAAGGACTCTAGAAATTAAAAATAAATAAATTGCATTATCAAATATACTGAGTGTAAATTTAAATTGAACCAATTTGACTGCAGAATCACATGTATCTACACATCATTTACACAGATCTAGGGATAAAACAGTTTGTGTTGTTGTTCTTTGATACTTAGAACACAAAATATGTTATTCTGAATGTAAAACACTGTAAAATAATAAATTATTTTTAGAATATTTGTGTACTGGTATTTTATATTTTTACCCCACCCAACCCGAGTCCCATGGATTCTGGAGCAAAATATAATGTGTAATCCCATCATCATAACATTAAATTTGAGAAAGAAAAAAAAAGTTGACCTTCACCTAGTGTTGGGAATCAGTTGAAAACTCTTGATCGATCTTCAGAATTGTCAACCAACCGATGATCGATCATTCATGGATTAAACATGGCATCCATATTCGGCAACAGTGTAAGCATTTTTCAGACTAAAATGAAGAAAAGTAACATATTTCAAGTATGTTCCGGTCATTAAGCAATTGAATGAAACTGACCAAGCATTTATTTTAAGTATAAATTGTGATACTCCTTTAGAGATATATGATGATTTGTTGCAAAATTAAAACAGATTTTACATTTAAGTTTAGAGAAAACTTGATCTTGAAAAATTGTAATCAATTAATCAGAAAAAGGCTTAACTGACCGATGCTCAATCAAATTGATTAATCAGACAGCACTACCTTCACCCCACCTGCCACCTAGGCACACCTCTGAGGTAGATATAATGAAATTGCTTGATATGCTTTGTAGTTTTCATAGACAAGTATATTTGTCAAGTTTAAAAAACACTTACAGAAAAAAGAAATGCAACTTTTTTAGGGTCACTATGTACATATTTTTATTTGTTCAACTAATTTATTAATTGATACCGATGAAATAATAAAATTGTTTGATATGTTGCTTATCTTTCATATAGGAGTATATATTATGAGGTTATTTAACAGTGTTGAGTGCAATACTGAATTCTATTGGATGAGTACCCAGCAGGCAGAATCCATATTTGGATGAGGTGAAGCAGCGTTCAAATATGAATTATGTCTGCTGGGTACTAGTCCAGTTTGATTCAACATTGTACTCAACACTGTTAAATGACCTCTTTATTTCACACCTCTACGATCTAATTGAAAAAAACGAAACAATGTAAAGTATCAAAACAGTACTATCACCGAAAGATGTGAGATACATCCTGAACGATTCATTGAGTTAAACTGATAAGAGTTATCTTCTCATAGTACAAATACGTAAAGAAAATTTTGGACTTCACATCTACTGAATATAGCTCTCCAGGACTCTAGATACCAGACGGAAGACAATATGAAACACTAATAAAGATGTTTCATATTTAAGCTGTTTTGAGTTCAATAGTGAAAATATGGTATTGTCACATTTTATAAAAACGAAAAGCGATTAGTTACATTTATACAGGTGTGAAATAAACCAAGTTTATAATTTTTTTGGGGGCATATAGTAATCTGCAATATAGCATATAGTAACCTGCAGGGATTTTTAAATAACTTGGCACAAGTGATCACCATAACAAGACGATGTCTCGCGCGCAAAACCCAGGTCCGTACCTCAAAGGTCAAAAACAGGTACGCAATTTCGTGTCCGGACCGTAACGTCACAACCCCTGCAGGGATTTTTAAATAACTTGGCACAAGTGATCACCATAACAAGACAATGTGTCGCGCGCAAAACCAAGGTCCGTACCTCAAAGGTCAAGGTCACACTTGCAGTTCATAGGTAAAAAACAGGTATGCAATTTCATGTCGAGACCGTAACGTCACAACCCCTGCAGGGATTTTTAAATAAATTGGCACAAGTGATCACCATAACAAGATGATGTGTCACGCGCAAAACCCAGATCCGTACCTCAAAGGCAAGGTTACACTTGAAGTTTATAGGTCAAAAACAGGTACGTAATTTCGTGTCCGGACCGTAACGTCACAACCCCTGCAGGGATTTTTAAATTACTTGGCACAAGTGATCACCATAACAAGACGATGTGTCGCGCGCAAAACCAAGGTCCGTACCTCAAAGGTCAAGGTCACACTTGCAGTTCATAGGTCAAAAACAGGTACGCAATTTCGTGTCCGGACCGTAACGTCACAACCTCTGCAGGGATTTTTAAATAACTTGGCACAAGTGATCACCATAACAAGACGATGTGTCGCGCGCAAAACCCAGGTCTTCAAGGTCAAGGTAACACTTGGAGATCAAAAGTCAAATTTTGTCCGGTCAATAACTCTGGCATTCATGGACGGAATTTCAAATAACTTGGCACAAGTGCTCACCACAACAAGACGATGTGTCGTGCACAAAATCCAGGTCTGTGGCCCCAAGGTCAAGGTCACATTTAGAGGTCAAAGGTCAAATTGTGTCCGGTCAATAACTTTTGCATGCCTGGAAGGATTTTCAAATAACTTGGCTCAAGTGCTCACCACAACCAAATAAGGTGTCGTGCACAAATCCAGGTCCATGGCTTCAAGGTCAAGGTCACACTTAGAGGTCAAAGGACACTTCGGGGGCATTTATCACTTACAGAGATATTTCTTGTTTATTATTCGGTTTACCGATTTTTTCTGGAAAAATGAAGGGTAGGAGGAGGGAATAAAAAAAATCAAAAAAAATCGTGAAAACATACCCACAAAGGAGTCTAAAAGAAAAAAGATTGTATAATAGTATTAAATGACTTTAATCTTAGTTTCAAGGTAACAAGTCAATTAAAAGGCAATCTATTATGGTTTATTTTGATTATTTGTCACAAGCTTCTTGAAATTTCACCTTGTGGTCTTAACTATTGACAGACAAACTGATGGATAGAAAACCGCAAACCATGTAAAGTCTAAAATTAACTGCGCATTCTGGCTAACCAATATATCTGTCCCAGTCAAGCCAGTTAAGCTTTATAAAAGAAACACTTCTCTTCATTAGAAACGTGTCTTTATTCTGACAAAGTATTATATACTTCATTTTTTTTTTTTTTTTTTTCGACGACGACAGCAAATTCGTCAATATAAACGAATTGCAAAAAAAAAAAAAATTACTTAAATGTGTGTGACATAGTATGTGAACTGAACATGTGTAGCATAGTATGAACTGAAATTCACGTGAACGGAAATTCGAAATAAGGAACTAACATCATTTTGAAAGTGAAATTCTATATTGGATTATTAAATGCTGAATAACTTACACTGTTTTGAGAAAATTAAGTGATTCTGAGTGAACAATTTTAAACTTGACAGAAAGAAAACGCATTCAATAAACACTGATATGATTTTATTAATAACATTAATTTGAACAGTAAAATCGATAATATGTTTATGTTTATAATACCCATATGATGTTTTAAATTATTTTATCATATGTATAGTTGTGTTTGAAATGTTGTCCACATTGTTTTTGTGAAGTTTTATTGCTAATTGTCACCAATTTTACTTTTGAAATTGTTATTTTAATTTAATTTTCGGAGCAAATTTAGTGAGAGAGGGAGAATGTGTAACTTGATGATAAATAATTATAATGATTTGATTAAATTTTATGATAAGTAATATTTAATATTGTTGATCCCAGAGCTTGTTGATTGATGTTAGTACATTGAACCCAGTGTGGGACAATCTGGCTATAGATTTAATTTGCTAGTCTAGATCATCAAAGTGAAAATAGTCAAACATCTGTTATACAGCAGGTATTAATTAATGCAATACTTTGTTAAGGTTGATGATTGACTCCTAGGATAATCTTTATTTAATGATTATAGACAGGTTAATATCGGTTTTGTATGTATGATTTTGGGTGTGTCTAGATGTAAGATGATGGTGCATAAAAATGAGAGGAAATTGGAAAAGGTTTTTGGATGGTCAGTGAGGTTTGAGTTATGTAGAAGATGGTTTCGGAGTTAGGAAAGAAAGGTTTCAGTTATATGAAGAAAAGGGTAGAACTTTGATATAAAGTAAAGTTACAATGTGGACATATAATATTAAATTAGCGAATAGAAAATAAACAACATGTTAAATGGAAATAGTGACTTGTGTTTGCTTTTGGCTAATTCCGGTCACGCTTTTGTTCCAGTTTGCTGATTATGACGGATTTTTTTTACTTTAAATGTCTTGTCGGCGCTACTCCTCCTAAACGGCTTGTTGGATTTCTACAAAATTTGGCAGGAAGCCTTAGTATGATGTCTAGTTGTGCAAAGCATGGTATATCAATGATATTTGGACAAGTTCGAAAACCAGCTAGATCTAGTTAGTAACGACAGGTTATGGCCCTTGATTTGTTGAAAAATGCTATATTGTATTTTTGTATTTTCCTTTGTTAAATCTGTAGTTACTTAATTTTTTACCTGATCTTTACCGTATTTGTTTAGAATGTTAATATAAACCCTCCCCCCACCCATTTTTATGAAATTTCATTCATAGAAGAAAGTGGGACAAATTAAAAAATGCCCATGCCAGACTAGATACAGCGGACATATTGCCCATGATTACCAGGTGAGCGATCTAAGGCCATCCTATCCCTGTTGTTTTTGCAATGTTTTAAAAAACTACTGATGGGAATTTTATGTCGACAACCCTTGATATAAGAGCCGTTTTAGCCAGTAGAGCATCCACAGGCACTCTTGGGCCTCTTGTTTTTAATAGAATGGCATTTTGTTTTTTTAAACAAATGCGCTTAAATGTCATCTCAGCAAACGACAAACTCGATTGTTTTTATTTACTAAAATGTTTACAAACTTTCATTTAAACATCATTGACCTTTTTATTTTTAAGACCAGCCCCAGTTAGGCGAGACATGTGAATCCACGGATTTCTTGTCTTTCCTCCAACTGCGTGGAGTCCACCATGTTTTCGTACACTCTCGATCGATAAACGCTTCAGGTATAACAATCGTGAATGCTTGGCCAATCCCGTCATTCTTCAGGATCGCGCCTCGTGTGTATCATGGCACTGCGGTATGTTCAAAATCTTTACATTCTATTAGCCGGAAGGAAACGGCACAGAAAATAGTGCACTGTTGCTATGTAAACAATACAGCCGCTAACCACACGTGTTGGTGTGTAATTTGCGTTGAGTGTTTGTTTTTTACAATGCAGGTGAAGATTTTATCACTGATTTCACGTAAATAAACTATAGATAGAGCAATCGGCTAAATGTTGAAGATAACTTTGATTTTGAATGCAAATTCGTTTTGGCGGGAATCTGACGCGCGTCACGCTAGTATGACGTAACCAATATGGAAACCTGCATATTACATTCGAGTCATGCTGCGAAGCAGTGTACGAGATGTTGCGAATGCAGGTAAAATTGTAAAAACCGGGTCCACGATACAGATCGGATGTTTCATACCCAATTTTACCGCAAATTTACGTATTGCCGAGAGAATAGAATTTTTAAAAAAATAAAATATTTCGGCTATAATTTCGGTCGCTGGGGCAGTAAACTTAAAGATTAAAAAAGTCTGGCCTAATGTGCAAAAATTTGAAACATAAGTCATCAATATGAAGTAGTGGGTGAGAAGTGGTAAAAATTGAGCAGTGATGGCTGAGTAGTAGACATTGTTGTTGAGGAATATAAAGTAGTTGGTGAGAATTGGATAGTGGCTGGTGAGTAGTTGTCAGTAGTTAGTAAGAAGTAGGTTGTGGTTGTTTCAGAGTAAGCAGGGCCATCCATAAAAATCAGTAAAAATGTTTTGGTTTGCTGTGCTCTGACCCAAAATGTTTTAGGATAGGTAGGTAGGTGAATTATTTTTGTTCAAAGACAGTAAAAAACATAACAAATTAAAGGACAAATATTAAAATAGCCAAAAAAACAGTTAAAAAGAATTGCAATAAAAGGTTTTGGGAAGGGCTCTTTTAAATGGGTAGGTCGAGCACAGCAAACCAACAATTTGTTATAGATGGCCCAGTGGTTGGTGAGAATTGGGCAGTGGCTAGTGAGAATTGGGCTTTGGTTAGTGAGAATTGGGCAGTAGTTGGTGATAATTTGAATTTGGTTTGTGAGAAATGAGCAGTGGTTGGTGAGAATCGGGCAGTGGTTGGTGAGAAAAGAGCTTTGAGTGGTGGGAATTGAGCTTTGGTTGATGAAAATTGGGCTTTAGTTAGTGATAATTGGACAGTGGTTGATGATAATTGGGCTTTGGTTTGTGAGAATTGGGCAGTGGTTGGTGAGAATTGTGCTTTGGTTAGTGAGAATTAGGTGGTGGTTGGTGAGAAATAGGCTTTGGTTAATGAGAATTGGGCAGTGGTTGGTGATAATTGGGCTTTGGTTAATGAGAATTGGGCAGTGGTTAGTGGGAACTCTGCAGTGGTTGGTGAGAAATGGGCTTTGGTTAGTGAGAATTGAGAGTAGTTGGTGAAAAATTGGATTTGGTTAGTAAGAATTGGGCAGTGGTTGGTAAGAATTGGACTTTGGTTAGAGATAATTTGGTAGAGGTTGGTGAGAATTGAGCTTTGGTTAGTGAGAATTGGGCAGTGGTTGGAGAATTGGGCTTTGGTCAGTGCAAATTGGGCAGTGGTTGGTGAGAATTAGACATTGGTTAGTGAGAATTATACAGTGGTTGGAGAATTGGGCTTTGGTAGTGATAATTGGGCAGTGGTTGGAGAATTTGGCTTTGGTTAGTGAGAATTGGGCAATGGTTGGTTTGAATTGTGCTTTGGATTGTGGGCAGTGGTTGGTGAGAAATGGGTTTTGGTTAGTGAAAATTGAGCAGTGGTTGGTGAGAATTGGGTTTTGGTTAGTGAGAATTGGGCAGTGGTTGGTGAGAATTGGACTTTGGTTATCGATAGTTCGGTAGTGGTTGGTGAGAAATGGGCTTTGGTTAGTTAGAATTGGACTTTGGTTAGTGAGAATTGGCCAGTAGTTGGTGAGAAGTAGACATATAAGCTATAGTCCATTAATGTATTAACTATTGTTGGCTAATTTATAAGTGTACATTACAGCAACCACAGTGCCATCTTGTGGAGAAGACATGTTCCAGTGTGGCAATGGCAAATGTATCAACCAGTCAGATGTATGCAATAAGAATAACGACTGTGCTGATTGGTCAGATGAAAAAGCATGTGGTAAGCACGCAAGAGTAGGAGACCAAAGTAATTGCACAATTCTGCATTGAAGGTGTACTCAGATTAAAGTACCTAAACTGACAAAATATGCAACATTAATACTCAGTTTAACTATTTTAAATGATGCATTTATAATATAATGCGTATGTGCCCAGTAAATGCTTACATTTACGATTTAACGGTAAGTGTCTGAGTTAATGTAGTTGAGTATGCGTCAAACAAAGTTAAAGTTGGTAACTCATATTTCAATACGAGGAGGAAGACAGTAATAAATACTGGTATTTTGCTAGACTAGTTTAAAGATTTATAAACAGTGTGTTTTGTCAACACATATTTTGTCATTATTTACATGTATATCTAATTGATGATTGATTTGCACATGTTGGAAGATTATGTACAACATAATGCTATAAATAAAGCAATTTCATATTGACCCAGTTATTTGTTGATTTACATATATACATAGTTTATATTGCTACCATGTCGTTCCTTATTTGTAGATAGTTTTATCTTTATACGTTTACATTATTTTTAATTACTACTTCATTCTTTCATGATTCATCAGTTTTTGCGCACAATATGACCTATTTATGTGTCGACGTGCCATAAAACACCATTCATTCAGACTTGTGTGCATACCGGATAAGGTTATCCACATTTTACATGAGTGTTTGATAGCCTGATTGATTTTATGAATATTGATTTCTGCTCAATCCGGGGCTAGGGGGCGTGAACGGTAGCAAGCATATTTTACTACCGTTCATGAACAGTCTCAATCAAACCGAAACTGCAATATTTTGTATTTATCGTGTTCGGCTGTTTCCAAAGGTCCACTTTCATACTCTTTTACATATGGGGTGCAGATAAAAGTCGTACGCATTAACAATGACGTTGATAACGTCAACAGTTGCGTGACATCATTGTGTAAATAAACATGCAAAATATTACAGGTTGGCATCGCCAACACACAAAATGTAAATGAAATGCAAGGAAAAGAATCAATCATGGGTATCCTGTTTAGGAATGGAATTTCAACCCTCGGTATGAATGTTTTTTAAAAACAATCATACCTTGTGTTAGAATTCCCGATCTTCACTGGATACCCAGAAAGATTCTTATATTCATATTGACCCTTGTCTGAACTTAATTATTGACAGTTTTATAAATTAACTTAATTGTTGACAGTTTTATTAATTAACTTAATTATTGACAGTTTTATTAATTAACTTAATTACTGACAGTTTTTTAAATTAACTTACTTATTGACAGTTTTATTAAAAATTAACTTATTTATTGACAGTTTTAGTAATTAACTTAATTATTGACATTATTTATTGACAGTTTTAGTAAATTAACTTAATTATTGACAGTTTTAGTAATTAACTTCATTATTGACATTATTTATTGACAGTTTTATTAATTAACTTAATTATTGACAGTTTTATTAATTCACTTAATTATTGACATTATTTATTGACAGTTTTAGTAATTAACTTATTTATTGACAGTTTTAGTAATTAACTTAATTATTGACTGTTTTATTAATTCACTTAATTATTGACATTATTTATTGACAGTTTTAGTAATTAACTTAATTATTGACAGTTTTAATAATTAACTTAATTATTGACATTATTTATTGACAGTTTTAGTAATTAACTTAATTATTGACAGTTTTAGTAATTCACTTAATTATTGACATTTTTTATTGACAGTTTTAGTAATTAACTTAATTATTGACAGTTTTAGTAATTAACTTAATTATTGACATTATTTATTGACAGTTTTAGTAATTCACTTAATTATTGACAGTTTTATTAATTCACTTAATTATTGACATTATTTATTGACAGTTTTAGTAATTCACTTAATTATTGACAGTTTTAGTAATTCACTTAATTATTGACAGTTTTAGTAATTCACTTAATTATTGACAGTTTTAGTAATTAACTTCAATAGAAATAATAGATATAGTGTTGTTAGTGTACATACCACACTTGATAAGCCATGTTTTACCAAAAACTCTCCACATAATAGGATTCAAATTCAGTCAGTATGAACCAGAAATCGGCCAATACAAACCGGCCAATATGACTTACGGTTTGTATTGGTTAAGTTTGTTTCATATTATGTGGAGAGCTCTGAGTAAAACACAGGTAATAAAGTTCTGTTAAATAATTATATGCATAATTTGGAAGTTTACGGACTGCAAGTAATTGACTGACATTAATAATAAAGCAGATTGCACATGAAAGTTGTTTAAAACATAAAGTTAGTTTAACATGCTCATGGATACTTCACTGTACAACCTCAGAAAACAAACAGAATTCATGCTGAATTAAAAGAAAAAAAACAACACACTTTATTGTCTTATTATATAAAAAAAGAAATTAAAATTAAAAACACATTAAATTTCTTCTGTCACATTTTACTTTGCAAATATTAAACACAAAAGTTATACCATTAAATTTTCGGCCTAGAAAGAAGAGGCACATAAATAACTTTTGACTACCCAAAATGTAGTTGAAAACTGTTGGTGTGTTCTACTGAAAGAGGTATTTTTATGCCAAAAATATTTATTAAATATTTGAGCATTTTAACTTTTGTAGGAGTGAATGAGTGTGAACAAAACTCGACCAACCAGTGTTCCCACACATGTATAGATGAGGCTTCAGGATATAAGTGTGGATGTAATGAGGGATACACTCTCATGAAGGACAAGAGGTCATGTACAGGTATATAGTTATTGCAGTATATATGGTATAAATGTGGATGTAATGAGGGATACACTCTCATGAAGGACAAGAGGGTATATACAGGTATATAGTTATTGCAGTATATATGGTATAAATGTGGATGTAATGAGGGATACAATCTTATGAAGGACAAGAGGGTATGTACAGGTATATAGTTATTACTCTCATGAAGGACAAGAGGTCATGTACAGGTATATAGTT
>JAWPHD010009498.1:0-103102 GCA_037043455.1 Cyrtodaria siliqua
AAAGTGTCTATCCTATGTTAATAATATGCATGCCAATTTATTTTATTAGCATTTAATAGTTTATCAGCTTTATATGTGTTAGCAGTTATGTGCTATTGTGTCAGCTACAATGTTTTATTGTCGTGTTTATTATTTGTTTATTATTACCCTTTAGCCTCTTCATATCGAAGGAATTTGCATGGAGTATAATTGCTGATGTTATTGTCAATATTCTAATTATACATGCCAAATTATTTTGTTATCATATATCATTTTAAATGTGTGTTATTTAAATTGCTATCTTGCCTGTTAATATATGTCGGTCAATTGCTATTCATAGCTAATGTTTGTGTGTATATGCCATACCGACTTTAAATAAATTTTGTAACTGTGTATACAGGCGAACATAATTTTTGTAACAGTTATTATAAATACAGATGTAATACTATAAAATCAACATTATCAAATACATATCTAAGACCTGGTGTCAAGTACATTGCCAATTAATTAACCGTCATGTTACATTGCAAATTGGAAAAAATAAAGGTGTTAAAAACTCATAGGCAGATTTCAGGTGGGATTCACACATATTTACAACAGAGACATACGTGGATACATACCTAATCAGCAATATTTATACCAGTAAAAGTTATCATTATCAAACAGTTCTTCTATATTATATTGATTTTGATTTATTTGGGGAAAAATATAATTACGGGTTGTGTTAACTATACCATATTTTTCAGAAAAGGAGAACAGCAATAATACAAACTCGTGAATCCTATAGGTTTGAGCGTTGCCAAAGAGAAATACAATTGCGCTATGTCCCATTTATATATGTTTGCAAACACTATTAGTAGTCTATGCCGTGTGTGCCATCTTATCTATGATCGTTCACGTTTTAAAACCTGAAAATCGACTGCGGGCGAAGAGTGTGTTATTTTTAGTGATCTTGGGAAATACTGACATACAGTTGTTCACAAAACATTCGACTATATGCTACCTCATCCCATTATTTTTAAATTCATGACAAAACTCTGTCGCAAATGCCAGCGCAAGGTGTAAAATACATAGTGTTTTCTGTTAGTAATCGATTGTGACAACACGAATTATCACAGCTCAGTTGAGCTAAAATATGTTTTTTACAAGTTTATTATCAAAATTCCAAATAGCCCATGAGGATATACATTTTTACAGAACATATGACTGACAGTTAAAATATACAATATTCACAACTAATGCGCTATATCATTTGTTTGTTATAATACAATCTATATATTTAATAATATTTCCTTTCATTTGTGTGGAGAAGGCTTTTAACCACTACAGTTTTAAACAGTATTCAGATTAAATTTGCTAATATAAACATTAATTAATTAATTCAATTATTTTCAAACAACCATATCGTTTATTAAAAGATCTGTAAACAAAAATAGCAACGTTTCTAAAAAAAAATTGACACTCCGAGTTAATTCACAAAATAAGTTTCTGCATATTTGGTCTATTCCAATAGTATTTTTTATATATTGGTTCCAAAACTCCGAATATATAGGGCATTCTAACATAAAATGAAATTCGTCTTCTTGTATATTACAAAATTTACATTTTTTCTCATTTACTGGACTTCTAGGTTAATTCCAACTTCCTGCTTCTATTTCTAGTCTGTGTGAGGATACTATTAATTTTGTTAATGCACTTCTAAATTTTGATATATTACAAATATTAAGATAGGGTAAAACCTGAAAACACATATACTGTTATAAAATCGTGCTCTGCTTGAATCAGATAGTATGCTATTTCAAGTTTGGATAAAATTGTCATGTAATCTCAGTTTAACAACAAACAAAAACAATTTTGGATTACCCACTGTTTGGACTAACCACGCATCATTGAATCCCATAATGCATACTATATCTCTAATTAAAGATGCCCAATGTTTTATGTTGGGTTGAGCATTTATATCGTTTAACATCAAAACATATATTTGTTTTACATATTTATTTTCATTAATTTGCAATATTTTAACCCAGTATTTTATAATATTAAAATGACGATGACATAACATAGACTTTCTACCCAGTTCTCCATATATAAAATCGTTTTACTCCCAATAACTTTTTACAAAATTGCATGTGTACTCTTTCAAAGGCAGTCGCCTGTAGAAACTCCCAAACTTCAGATCCATAGTTCAAAATGAGTGTAATCAGCTTATCAAACAAATCTAGCCTATGTCATGGATATACAGGTGTATGTAGATCTATGATCATATTAAGTCCATTTCTATTCTGTATATCTACAATTTCGCTACTACTCTCGGTAATCCCCGTACAACGCGCCTGTACGGTAGGGCTTTTACCCACAACCGTCGAGTCTGTTCCAAGTTGACTGAGGAGCGTATTTGGTAGGAAACCAGTCTAACCAAAAATTCTCAAAACAATTCTCAATGAAATGAGATTTGACTTATTTCGATACTTTTTATAAAAGCTCACGTTTGTTACCGTCTTATAATTATTTTATGATCACAGTGTTTAAAATATACTAAATAGTGCGAAATAATGAAAAAAAAATGTATAGCATTTACTCGTCGTCAATATAAATAACCCAGCATGCTTTGCGAAATATTTCTTTGACTTGCAGCTGTCAAAAGTTTAGTGGAAACACATTTGAAGAATTATACCAATTTTATCGATATCAGATTTGTTTTAATCTTTTCAATTGAGAAAATCACCAATTCCGCGTGTTTTATGTTAATTTGGAAATCGCAACGATAGTAAGCATGTGACAAATATACAAACCAGGAACCAAAATATCTAAAGAGACACCATCAACTCTTGTGGATTCCTTTGCAAGTGAATATAGTGCTACAGGTGACGTATTTTTCAATTTATTGAATTTAGAATTTAAATATCATAATAAAACTGCTGACACCTGTTGTTAGTCCACCTTAAAACTAGGTTTGTCATAAACAGGCGTAGCTGACCTGAAATGCATGTGTAGGCCCGACAAACTAGTCTAGGGGCCCATCCGGCATGCTACCGCCCTCACTGGCATGCATGCTTTACGGTAATTTAAGAAATGTTTTTTGACAAAATCTGAGAATTAACCTTTGGAAGTGTGACTGACTTGAATTACCGACACTATACAGGGGATGAAATATATTATACTGTATACTATACTCGTCCTGTAGGAAGAGTGGCATTGACATGTTACTCGTCCTGCTCTGATTGTAAAAGATCACAAAGTAGTCAGATACCATCATTTAACGCTATTATATATAAATAAAACAAAGGGAAACATCATAATGTGTTTTTTTTTCTTTATATAAATCAATGAAAATTACGAAACTTTGACGAGTATTATAGATGACTATATTCATAATCTATAGTTAACTACAGTCTGATCATGGCCATTACAGTTACTCTGGCATGGTATATATTTCCCCCTTTTCCTGTGAAAAATTCCCCTCTTAAAAAAGAAAAATACATTTTTGTATTAGAAAATGTTAAACTCCAATACAGGAAAACAGTATATTTTATTCCCCTTCCTGAAGGCCCTGGCCCCAGTCACCTAAAAGCTGACTAGTATACTATTTGTATAACATCAAATACCGTAATGTTTGCGCTCCGTGAAATTAGAACGGGAGCCGCATTTTAGAATGTCCCAAAACGGAAATGCGTCAATTTCCCAATATCCGATTGACTTAAATTGCAGTTTATCGCTGAACAAACAGAGTTGCGACTATTTACTGCATTTAATCGCTTAATAAACTATGTAAGAACTATTTTCTTTGTTGTTTTCTACTGAAATGTTACTCGTCCTCTCGGACGACCGATTCATGGGTTTCACTCCTCCAGATTCGAATTTCACTCGTCAATACAAGCGGACGAGTGGAATTTTCGTGCCCTGCTATAAAATAAAAAAAGAAACACACGACTTAAGTAGGGGCAATCCGGGTAAATACGGACGATTTTTGCAAGGTCTCGTTTGAGACGTTCCTGTGACTAATGCGGTGGGAAAATTCGGACACCAAAGCGATAATTCAATTCGGACAACACTGTCCTCGCATGTTATCGTTTATTTCAGCGTATTCAATAGGTCCAAAGCAGTCCAAATAGTAGATTTATAACCACAGTGAAAACGTTAAAATACGGACGCGATAGGGAAAATATGGACGCATTGGTGGAAAATCCGGACATACCAATTTCCAATAGGAGAAATACGGACGGTCGAGCCTTTTAAAAACAACAACATAGGAACACAGTTCAACTTGTACTGTTTAAAATCTTTACATTGGAATTTCATTACAAAGTTCTGTAGTTTTACAATTTTAACATACACATGTAGTTCATTACCAGGGCTCGAAATTAACACTCGCACACTCGCAAAATGCGAGTGAAAAACACAGATTGCGAGTGACTTTTTAAGCCACTAGCATTTTTTTGCGAGTAGAAAAATTGGGTCAAATTATTACGATTTATGTCTTGCTGATTGCGCTCGATTAAATTAAGTTTGAATGCCCGAAAGTCAATATATAGAACGCCTAAAAGCCCCGTACGAGGCAGCGCGCGCACCTTGCCTACTGGTTATCGATTTGTACAGCCAGTGTTACGCTTCTATTCTTACACATTACGACACAGTCAATTCAACACGTGTTCATTATAGACCTTGAACTTTAAACAAAAACATGACATCGAAACGAAAAATTACAGGTTTCTTTTTTGCCGGAGATGGAAATAACAATAAGGTCGCTGAATCAGAGTCTACCATTGAGCAACCAAAAAACCTGAAAACAAATCCATCAATCAAAACTGTCCAAAAATGGGAAAAAGAACTGAATATTAAACTTAAAATCGTTGCCGATAAAGACGACCATGTGAATAAAATATTCTGCGAGGACTGTTTGCAGTCTTTGCCGGATCAGACGTCATATGTAGTATGTAGTATATTAAAATAGGCCCCTTTGAAAATAAAATATGGATGTTCAATAATCAGTATCTTGTTTATACTAGTAAATTAATGTCCAAACCCGTTTTTAAAAAAATCAGCAAAATTTGCGAGTAAGTTTAGAATTTTGCGAGTTGGAATTTAAGCTACTCGCAATTTTTTGCAAGTAGGAAAAAAAAAAAAATTCGAGCCCTGATTACGTATCACTGTATATCGTGGACATGATTAGAGAATGTTTACAACAGTTACCGATAATGCCTTTTTATAGAAAAGACTAAACGGTTAGTAATTAATGTCAGATTTCAAATTTTAGATAACTTTATAAGCCAGAGTTTTTACATCTACATCATTTCCTTTTTATTTCTCTGCCTCTGCCTTTCGTGTTTTTCTTAGTTTTCTTCTCAAGCTTACTCGTCGGGGGCCACTTTCCGTCACTTATGTAAACATAAACTAATTTTTCAGACAGATCTATGTATCCTGACAATTGTTACTCTATTTTCTATTAGGTTACCTCTTCCTGGAAATTTGATACCAAAGAACTTTGTTTTATATAAATTATCGAAGTGGCACGTGACCTTTTTATAAATAGACTAAAACTGAGAAATCATTTTGTTTACAAGCCCAGTTTCCGTCATGTATTTTATCGAGTGATAGATTCACAGGCCATTTAAGCATAGCGGAGCCGCTACGCTTGACTTCCAAAATCTTACATCCCGCGGTGCCTAAACTGCGCTGCTATGCTTAAAAACCAGAGCGCGGTGCTTTGATCTGAAGGCAAACACCGCCTTTAAAAACCTTTATGCGCACCGTACACAAATTCATAAACTCGCGTCAAACAATACACACAAGTAACACGTGACTGATCTATGCAGTATGCAGAACGTGCGATAACACGCTGTGTGATTAGTGGATTGTTGACAACAAATTGCAATTATCACGAGTTGATTGGATTATGTCGGGTTGTTGTGGATTAATCAGTAATTGGGAGATAATTGGGATGGGAGAATGTAACTTAAAGCAGTTGAACTGGAAAGTTTGTTAGTATTGGCAGTTTGTGTATCTGCTTACGTGTATTGTTCAAGACGGAAATGAAAGATGTGATGTGCAAGAGTTTGTTTGTTTTGCGTAAGTAAGTATAATTGTTTTGATTGTCATTTGATTTAAGTTTGTGCGTTAATAAATAAAATAAATAGCAATTTTGGGATTATATCTGGTCATCTGGAAAAAGAAAAGAAGAAATGAAGGTAGTTTATTTATCTGTTTACTTCAAAGCTTGTCAATATTTTGAAAACAAAAATACTAGAAATTACTTACAAAATAAAACAAAAATAATTCAGTTATTACTATTATATATTTATAATATATTAAATTATTTATATATGTTTCTTCAGACCTTGGCCCGCCACTTAAACTAGGATGAAGATTCAATGATGATCGAGTGGAGACAAGTGAGGGCGGTTACAAAGAATGACAGAGAGCTACAGGAGTCTCACCCCTACTTGTACAATATTGCAGCTGTTGGTCTGCTTCTTCCAACATCAACAGCAGATTGAATTAAGACAGCACAGGTCAACTCTGTGTAACAGAGTTCTCAATGCACTGCTGGCAGTAACAATGCAGGGCCCACCTCCATCAGTCTGAATATGACAGGGCAGTGGAAGAATGACACATGGCCACACCTAGAAGGTCAAGCATCTGAATAGGAACTGCTAGCTAATATGTACAAGTCAAGACATTGAATGGGCTAACTTGTGTTGGATTTATTTGAGTGCTAAGGTTATATTTTTTAAGTATTATCAAATGTGCTGTTTTATTTCCAGGGATGAATATTGTGTAGTTGATGGTATTATATGTGTGCATGATGTGTTGATGTATACATATGTTGTATTATTGTGTATAAACTTATAATAAATCTTTGTATGTTTTCTTCTTCATCGTGTATTAAAACATGGATTATTTATTATTGTTTATTGTATGTATTTCAGATGCTGCATGTTGTGTTGATGTGTGTTGTATTATTGTGTATGTATTATTGTGTATGAACTTATTTTAGTAAATATTTTTATGAGTTTTTTTTTTAAATAAAAGTCTTAAAACATGGATTATTTTTTATACTGTTTATTATCATAAATATATAATTATATATGGCTTCCTAACATCACTTATATCACACAAAAGAGTGCCTCACCGTCAATACAGGCAGTTACTAAAAGCCAAAAAAATCGAACACAGGAGGGGTTTTTCCCCTCCCGTACCCTCCCCCAGCACGCGCTAAATGCCACTATGCTTGAAAATAATCCTGTGGAGAACCCTGGGTCAAGATACAGTAAACTTTTATGAATTAGACGCTTGTTTGCAAGTCTTTTCAACAATTTCATTGTAAAAATGGTATGTTTGCATTGTGCATATTAGTCACCTCGATCGTTATAACAATAAGCCTGGTAACGTCAATGTAAAATGTTCAACGACGACAATTTACACTGTAAAGATGGGTAACTCTGTGTGAATCAAACAGATACAGATTGTACGAGTTGCTTCTCTTTGGTGGAACTATATAATCACGGTAGAGTGATAAACATATGACGTCATTACAGTGTTATTTTTTTAATAGTTTATTATGCGGCAGTATGCGCGCGCATTCCCAACACTATATAAGGAAGTAAACACATTTTTCGGAGAAATCCCTTTCGTTTTTGTGCCGCTTATTTACTTTTTGGTTGTTTTTCCTGTTTCCAATCTTCACTTATAAACGTCTGACAATAAATGACATCATGTAAGTAATTTGCAGCTTAAAAACGTTTTTTAAATGAGAATGACGGAAACTGGGCTTGGACGGAAACTGGCCTCTAAAGAGTAAGCCTTTTTACAACGTTAGTAAACATTTTTTAGATAACTTTATAAGCCAGAAGGTGTCCTTCAATAATTTCCATGACCTTTGGCAAGTTCACTATATTGCAGCGAAAACCTAAATTACAACGTTGCAGAGGTCCACCTCGTTTGAATATAGGTTCAAATTTCGGTTTAATAAGAATGTTTCCTTCTATCAGGCTTTCCCTGTATAACGGCGACATCAAGGCTGCATCGGACCGCCTTAAAATACGATGATTATTTTTATTTCTTTACTAGTACTGTACTGTATGCGTTATTTGTTACGTTTATTTCTTTTGGAATAAGCATAAATAAGAAGAACGCAAGAAAGACATCGACGGACAAGCATTGTGCTCTCAGAAAGTGTGTGTCCGTATTTATCCGACTGCTCTAAAGTCGAATGGGAAAATTCGGACGATTTTAAAATCTAATTTTTCTCAATATTTTCTCTTTAAATTCCAATACCATCAAACCTGTAACTTTCTGGAAACAGAAATTTTCATCTACATAAATGTACCATTTATTGAATATTTTGCTGAAAATTATACCTGTAATAGCACTGTTACTACATCTATCGAGATACAACACCATATCGATGTTGACGAAAAATAGAAAAGGAAGCAAGGTTGACTTCTTGGAAAAAGTATGACGTCTCATATTTTGTGTGACGAAGACGGTTCTGCGTGTGTAACCGAGAGGAAGAATTTAACTACCAAAAAGGTGAAACCTGTAATCATGTTAGTAATAGTTCGTAAGAGGTCGGCTTTTCTCGGAAAGTGTCAGTATTTATACGTTTGTCCGTATTTTACCCGGATTGCCTCTATTGAACATCGATGTTATTGTAAAATTGCTACACAAATAAATAAGGGCATTGTCATCTTCTTCATTATCATTTATTGATGATATAAATTATAATAAAATACTGTAACTTAATGCCTGATTGAGGCGTTCGTTTTCAAAACCTGTTTCTGAACCTTTAACCACCTCACCCAACTCCAGCTTCAGTATTTATTGCATTTTTGGACTTTTCATATTTTTTTATTTTTCAAATTGATGTGCAGGCTATATGGTCTTAAAGTAGCTACGCCGATGATAAATGAAAGCTGTTCAAAGACAGTTGATAACATTGTGACACTTTGAACAAAGTTCAAAAGTTGCATTTACACTTCACAAAATTGCTAATTGGTCACTTAATATTTTATTACTTTTTTATAATAATGTATTTATTCACAATGACGGGACAGATACATGATCGTATCACATCTCCGTGATAGTTTTCTACCTGCGACATCCAGGCATACATGAGGGACTCTTGGACGTCATGTATCATCTCAAACCGTGATGTCAGAATGCGATACAGTCTGCCTCGGAAATGTCCTATCTTAACGAGAAGACACGACAAGCTCGCTTAGCTTGGGCTAGACAACATTTACGGTTCACAATAGCCGACTGGGCAAATGTTCTTTTCGTCGACGAGACAAGGATTACATTGCGTTGTGCTGATGGCCACAAACACATTTATTGCCGACGTGGTGAGAGAAACAGAGCCAATTGTGAGAGAAACAACGCCAATTGTGTTCTTGAGGCAGGGATGGAAACTAACGGTTGCCCGTTCGCCCGGGACGACTAAATTTCAAGCTGGGCGAGTAGATTTCATGAGTCGGTAGTCGATTTCCACGGCATTATTCGTCAATGCGGGACGAATAACATTTCAGTAGAAAACAATAAAGAAAATATTTCTTACACAGTTTATTAAGCGATTAAATGCAGTAAATAGTCGCAACTCTGTTTATTCAACGATAAAATGCAATTTAAGTCAACCGGATATTGGGAAATTGACGCATTTCCGTTTTGGGCCATTCTAAAATGCGGCTCCCGTTCTAATTTCACGGACACGAACGTTACGGTATTTGATGTTATACAAATAACACTTTCACGGGGGACTCTTTAAGGGCACTAGTCAGCTTTTAGGTGACTGGGGCCAGGGCCTTCAGGAAAGGGAATTACAAAAAGTATGCTGTTTTCCTGTATTGTAGTTTAACATTTTCTAACATATATATATATTTTTTTATTTTTTTTTTTAAGAGGGGAATTTTTCACAGGAAAAGGGTGAAATATATACCATGCCAGAGTAACTGTAATGGCCATGATCAGACTAGTGAACTATAGAATATAAATATGCCTACCTACTGACCCTAGAGCTTGCAATAGGAAACACACCTATTTTTTTGTTTGGCCTAAATAAAGTAAATTTGTTAAAATCATGTTTGTTAATGTGTTTGTTAGTGTGTCGAAAAGAAAAATCCAGAAAATCTGGGCTCATAAATTTTCAGCTGGGCAACCAAAATCCAGAAGATGGTTGCCCGTTTGGGCAACCAAGCTTTAAAAGTTAGTTTCCATCCCTGTTGAGGCGGACCAGTTGGGGGGAGGATCCATTTTGATATGGGTGGGCATTTCAATGCACACCAAACCACCGATCGTGTTCATACAAGGCAGTATGAATGCGGGACGTTACCAGACGGACGTCATTCAACTCTGCAAACAGTGGCATGCAACTCATCCAGGACAACGCTCTGTGCCATGTCATTAGAGCAGGGATCATTCTAGCACGCGATTTCTCGTGCTAAAATTACCAGAATCGCATTTAAAATATGCAAATGAGATAAAAAAATCGCACCCTGTCCGAAAATCGGTATCTCGGATGCAGCCGTAATTGGGTAATTATTCGTCTTTGCGGTCA
Organism: Cyrtodaria siliqua; assembly: GCA_037043455.1. NCBI lineage: Eukaryota > Metazoa > Mollusca > Bivalvia > Adapedonta > Hiatellidae > Cyrtodaria > Cyrtodaria siliqua. The sequence continues at coordinate 10,532 of JAWPHD010009498.1, forward strand.
TTTTCTTGTGGGAAATTAGAACCAAGCATCTCCATGATATTTTTGCATGCGGTATCTAATAAGCATTTGTGAGACATTGCTGAGCGTTTACGAAAATTGCACAGAAAACATTGTTCGATTTTATGCAAAAACGAGATGAAATAATAACAACGGCAGCCAGGTAAATAGTAAAGAGCCAGAGCCATCATCTCCCAAAAAACGTAAAGCCTCATCTCAACAGAAATGGCTCAAAAGCAACAGTTGGCTTCGATTTGAAGAGGAAAATGACCAAATGTTTTGTACTCTTTGCAGAGACTTGGGTTATCTAAACACTTTGTCCATCGGTACCAACAATTTTAAAACAACCACTATAGTCGAGTGCATTAAAGTTCACATGATGATGAACAGTTACTGTTTCAGATGTGAGTCTGACCATGTTAAATACTTAGTTAAAATTTTATTTCAGTTCTAGTCAGTTGGTATAAATTTTGTAACATAAACTTAAGGTTTATACTCATCCACTGTGGACATTGGATGAATAAAATGTTACAAAAACATGTTATAATACTTATTTATGCAACTTTTATTACAAGAATATTTTACTAATTTGGGCTTTGGGAAAAAAATCTCGCCAAAATTTAAAATCTCTCATCCATTTTGGGCAAATGGTTAGTATTTCTCTCGTTCAAAATTTGATCTAGAATGATCCCTGTCAGAGCATCACTGGCAATGCTGCAGCCAACAACATACGAGTCATCCCTTTTCCTTCTAAAAGTTCTGACCTAAACCCAGTCGAGCATGTCTGGGACTTATTAAAATGAAAAGTACAGGGCCCACCCTCAGCAACTGTTGAATCTAAGGGAATAGGGGTATATCTGGGCTAAAGCTCAATGATGTCACATACTGTGTATAGACCTCTCAATACGATGTCCGCCATAATAAACCTATACTTTTGTATTTATACCGTGTCAATAATGAACTGTTTGTCAGAAATCATTGAGCGTTTCAGTTTATTTTTATCTAAGATGAGCCCTATTGGAGCGTGACGTCAGCAACATTTGGAGAATTTATCTATCGGCAGTATCTTCACAGATACATTTTATCAATGAGGAGTCGTTGTCGAGCCATGATTGCTGCTGATGGAGTGCAACATACGCCAATCAACATGATTTTGTGACTTTTAAATTTCCGGCTCGCAATATTCATTCGTGCAGAAGATGCCATCTCTTCATTTGTTTGATTTCTAATGAATTCCGCTTTCTTAGACGACCAATAATTTCACGAAATTTGATTTCCTCGTTTTTTAAATTACAATATTCAGGTGACCGATCAGGAATTTTGTTGAGTGTAGTGCATAAAATACATGTCTACAAACGTCGAGACGATTTTTGATATATGTGCTGTCCTCTGACGTGCATACGTGTTTGACTTTTTATGTGTGGACTTAGCGAAGAGTTTCTCTACACTAGACATAAACTTGATAAAACAGTCAATTTAAACTGATACACTCAATTCTATAAATGTAGTGTCTACAACGTACCTAAAGTGAAAAAATGATCATTAATTTTGTTATTCATTTCACACTAAAATTTTACTCAAAAAATCATTTTGTAAGAAATACTTCAGTTTAAATCTATGTACTATGCACTGTTTGAATGGCAAAGCATAGGTGTCTTGCGTAGTGACGTCGTACAAGAAACGTGTGGCCAGGTCATATGCACATATTGTGAAATATATATGTTAATTAATGTAAATATATCTAAATTTGCCATAAATGTGATATTCGATTGAAGTTTAATTATTGTTTGATTAGGTAAGAGCGTCACAGGGTGCATCTATAAGAGTCTCTATGTAAAAAAAGTACTGCAGACTTCAAATGAGACTAGAGTAAAATGCATTGATTTTTCAGTTAAAATACTACAATAAAACGCATAACAAATTATGTCTGTGAATGCAATTAATGAATTATAAATTAAACTTGCATTACCTATATAATCATGTTCAAGTATGAATATAGGCCATTATAATAAAAGAAAAAAAAACTGCAACAAAATCTTAAATCCAGTAAGCATCGACTTGAGAGGGATATTTTCATAGCGGAATCTTTATTGCAATACCGTATCTAAAAGTGTTACGTGTTTTCAGTCAGTGGTTCAATTTAATATGGAGAAACTAAGCTCTGCCTAACATTGCCTATGTAGAGTGGAAAGCCTGAGAAAATCAACTATGACAGCTGACATAGCTCTGAGAATGGACAGGTTGAACTATAATTAAGTAGATTATAAATCTTTTACCGTATTCAAATTTAAAAGAAATAAGTTTTGCGGTCGCAGTGACACATGTAGCACTACCTTGAACTTATTTCCTTAACATTTGAATAAATGAACAATAACCTATACATACGGTTTGTATTTTAAAGTATCTCACTGGGAGCTCGACTTGTCAAGTGAGAAAGTGTTAATTCTTACAGATGGCAGGAGGTATACAGTACTGGTTCTACCCATGAAAAATGGCTGCCTCTACCACAAACAAAAAGATGTAAAACACCATTCAAATAAAATATTTTAAAATTACATTTTACCTAGGAAAAGCCCTGTTTTCCTGTAAGTCTCAACATTTGAGGAAGGTTCAGTAAACATTGATGGCCTTGTTTGCAGTTCAAGTTGTATTCCTTTAAAATAAACACTGGTAGCCGTGTTTGCTATTGTAGCCGTGTTTGCAATTGAAGTTGTATCCCTTTACAATAAACACTGGTAGCCTTGTTTGCTATTGAAGTTGTATCCCTTTACAATAAACACTGGTAGCCGTGTTTGCTATTGTAGCCGTGTTTGCAATTGAAGTTGTATCCCTTTACAATAAACACTGGTAGCCGTGTTTGCAATTGAAGTTGTATCCCTCTACAATAAACACTGGTAGCCGTGTTTGTTATTGAAGTTGTATCCCTCTACAATAAACACTGGAAGCCGTGTTTGCAATTGAAGTTGTATCCCTCTACAATAAACACTGGTAGCCCTGTTTGCTATTGAAGTTGTATCCCTTTACAATAAACACTGGTAGCCGTGTTTGCAATTGAAGTTGTATCCCTCTACAATAAACATTGATAGCCGCGTTTGCTATTGAAGTTGTATCCCTCTACAATAAACACTGGTAGCTATGTTTGCCATTGAAGTTGTATCCCTTTACAATAAACACTGGTAGCTGTGTTTGCAATTGAAGTTGTATCCCTCTACAATAAACACTGGTAGCCATGTTTGATATTGAAGTTGTATCCCTCGACAATAAACACTGGTAGCCGTGTTTGCAATTGAAGTTGTATCACTCTACAATAAACACTGGTAGCCCTGTTTGCTATTGAAGTTGTATCCCTTTACAATAAACACTGGTAGCCGCGTTTGCAAGTGAAGTTGTATCCCTCTACAATAAACACTGGTAGCCGCGTTTGCTATTGAAGTTGTATCCCTCTACAATAAACACTGGTAGCCGTGTTTGCAATTGAAGTTGTATCCCTTTACAATAAACACTGGTAGCCGCGTTTGCTATTGAAGTTGTATCCCTTTACAATAAACACTGGTAGCCGTGTTTGCAACTGAAGTTGTATCCCTTTACAATAAATACTGGTAGCCATGTTTGCTATTGAAGTTGTATCCCTTTACAATAAACACTGGTAGCCATGTTTGCAATTGAAGTTGTATCCCTCTACAATAAACACTGGTAGCCGTGTTTGCTATTGAAGTTGTACCCCTCTACAATAAACACTGGTAGCCGTGTTTGCTATTGAAGTTGTATCCCTCTACAATAAACACTGGTAGCCCTGTTTGCAATTGAAGTTGTATCCCTTTACAATAAACACTGGTAGCCTTGTTTGCTATTGAAGTTGTATCCCTTTACAATAAACACTGGTAGCCGTGTTTGCAATTGAAATTGTATCCCTTTACAATAAACACTGGTAGCCGTGTTTGCTATTGTAGCCGTGTTTGCAATTGAAGTTGTATCCCTTTACAATAAACACTGGTAGCCGTGTTTGCTATTGAAGTTGTATTCCTTTACAATAAACACTGGTAGCCTTGTTTGCTATTGAAGTTGTATCCCTTTACAATAAACACTGGTAGCCGTGTTTGCAATTGAAGTTGTATCCTTTTACAATAAACACTGGTAGCCTTGTTTGCTATTGAAGTTGTATCCCTCTACAATCAACAATGGTAGCCGTGTTTGCTATTGAAGTTGTATCCCTCTACAATAAACACTGGTAGCCGTGTAAGCTATTGAAATTGTATCCCTCTACAATAAACACTGGTAGCCTTTTTTGCTATTGTAGCCGTGTTAGCTATTGAAGTTTTATCCCTCTACAATAAACACTGGTAGCCGTGTTTGCTATTGAAGTTGTATCCCATTACAATAAACACTGGTAGCCGTGTTTGCAGTTGAAGTTGTATCCCTTTACAATAAACACTGGTAGCCATGTTTGCAATTGAAGTTGTATCCCTTTACAATAAACATTGGTTACCGGGTTTGCTATTGAAGTTGTATCCCTTTACAATATACACTGGTAGCCGTGTTTGCTATTTTAGCCGTGTTTGCAATTGAAGTTGTATCCCTTTACAATAAACACTGGTAGCCTTGTTTGCTATTGAAGTTGTATCCCTTTACAATAAACACTGGTAGCCGTGTTTGCAATTGAAGTTGTATCCTTTTACAATAAACACTGGTATCCTTGTTTGCTATTGAAGTTGTATCCCTCTACAATAAACATTGGTAGCCATGTTTGCTATTGAAATTGTATCCCTCTACAATAAACACTAGTAGCCGAGTTTGCTATTGAAGTTGTATCCCTCTACAATAAACACTGGTAGCCGTGTTAGCTATTGAAATTGTATCCCTCTACAATAAACACTGGTAGCCTTGTTTGCTATTGTAGCCGTGTTAGCTATTGAAGTTTTATCCCTCTACAATAAACACTGCTAGCCGTGTTTGCAATTGAAGTTGTATCCATCTACAATAAACACTGGTAGCCGTGTTTGCTATTGAAGTTGTATCCCTTTACAATAAACACTGGTAGCCATGTTTGCTATTGAAGTTGTATCCCTCTACAATAAACACTGGTAGCCCTGTTTGCAATTGAAGTTGTATCTCTTTACAATAAACACTGGTAGCCTTGTTTGCTATTGAAGTTGTATCCATTTACAATAAACACTGGTAGCCATGTTTGCAATTGAATTGTATCCCTTTACAATAAACACTGGTAGCCGTGTTTGCTATTGTAGCCGTGTTTGCAATTGAAGTTTTATCCCTTTACAATAAACACTGGTAGCCTTGTTTGCTATTGAAGTTGTATCCCTTTACAATAAACACTGGTAGCCGTGTTTGCAATTGAAGTTGTATCTCTTTACAATAAACACTGGTAGCCGTGTTTGCTATTGAAGTTGTATCCCTTTACAATAAACACTGTTAGCCTTGTTTGCTATTGAAGTTGTATCCCTCTACAATAAACACTGGTAGCCTGGTTTGCAATTGAAGTTGTATCCCTCTACAATAAACACTGGTAGCCATGTTTGCTATTGAAGTTGTATCCCTCTACAATAAACACTGGTAGCCCTGTTTGCTATCGAAGTTGTATCCCTCTACAATAAACATTGGTAGCCTTGTTTGCTATCGAAGTTGTATCCCTCTACAATAAACACTGGTAGCCCTGTTTGCTATTGAAGTTGTATCCCTCTACAAAAAACACTGGTAGCCTTGTTTGCTATCGAAGTTGTATCCCTCAACAATAAACACTGGTAGCCCTGTTTGCTATCGAAGTTGTATCCCTCTACAATAAACACTGGTAGCCCTGTTTGCTATCGAAGTTGTATCCCTCTACAATAAACACTGGTAGCCCTGTTTGCTATTGAAGTTGTATCCCTCTACAATAAACACTGGTAGCCTTGTTTGTTATTGTAGCCGTGTTTGCTATTGAAGTTGTATCCCTCTACAATAAACACTGGTAGCCCTGTTTGCTATTGAAGTTGTATCCCTTTACAATAAACGCTGGTAGCCGTGTTTGCTATTGAAGTTGTATCCCTCTACAATAAACACTGGTAGCCGTGTTAGCTATTGAAGTAGTATCCCTCTACAATAAACACTGGTAGCCGTGTTTGCAATTGTAGCCGTGTTTGCAATTGAAGTTGTATCCCTCTACAATAAACACTGGTAGCCTTGTTTGCTATTGTAGCCGTGTTTGCTATTGAAGTTGTATCCCTCCACAATAAACACTTGTAGCCGTGTTAGCTATTGAAGTTTTATCCCTCTACAATAAACACTGGTAGCCTTGTTTGCTATTGTAGCCGTGTTTGCTATTGAAGTTGTATCCCTCTACAATAAACACTGGTAGCCCTGTTTCTATTGAAGTTGTATCCCTCTGCAATAAACACTGGTAGCCCTGTTTGCTATCGATATTGTATCCCTCTACAATAAACACTGGTAGCCTTGTTTGCTATTGAAGTTGTATCCCTCTACAATTAACGCTGGTAGCCTTGTTTGCAATTGAAGTTGTATCCCTCTACAATAAACACTGGTAGCCGTGTTTGCAATTGAAGTTGTATCCCTTTACAATAAACACTGGTAGCCATGTTTGCAGTTGAGGTTGTATCCCTTTACAATAAACATTGGTAGCCGTGTTTGCTATTGAAGTTGTATCCCTTTACAATAAACACTGGTAGCCGTGTTTGCTATTGTAGCCGTGTTTGCAATTGAAGTTGTATCCCTTTACAATAAACACTGGTATCCTTGTTTGCTATTGAAGTTGTATCCCTTTACAATAAACACTGGTAGCCATGTTTGCAATTGAAGTTGTATCCTTTTACAATAAACACTGGTATCCTTGTTTGCTATTGAAGTTGTATTCCTCTACAATAAACATTGGTAGCCATGTTTGCTATTGAAATTGTATCCCTCTACAATAAACACTGGTAGCCAAGTTTGCTATTGAAGTTGTATCCCTCTACAATAAACACTGGTAGACGTGTTAGCTATTGAAATTGTATCCCTCTAAAACACTGGTAGCCTTGTTTGCTATTGTAGCCGTGTTAGCTATTGAAGTTTTATCCCTCTACAATAAACACTGCTAGCCGTGTTTGCAATTGAAGTTGTATCCATCTACAATAAACACTGGTAGCCATGTTTGCTATTGAAGTTGTATCCCTTTACAATAAACACTGGTAGCCATGTTTGCTATTGAAGTTGTATCCCTCTACAATAAATACTGGTAGCCCTGTTTGCAATTGAAGTTGTATCCCTTTACAATAAACACTGGTAGCCTTGTTTGCTATTGAAGTTGTATCCATTTACAATAAACACTGGTAGCCATGTTTGCAATTGAATTGTATCCCTTTACAATAAACACTGGTAGCCGTGTTTGCTATTGTAGTCGTGTTTGCAATTGAAGTTTTATCCCTTTACAATAAACACTGGTAGCCTTGTTTGCTATTGAAGTTGTATCTCTTTACAATAAACACTGGTAACCGTGTTTGCTATTGAAGTTGTATCCCTTTACAATAAACACTGGTAGCCTTGTTTGCTATTGAAGTTGTATCCCTCTACAATAAACACTGGTAGCCCTGTTTGCAATTGAAGTTGTATCCCTCTACAATAAACACTGGTAGCCATGTTTGCTATTGAAGTTGTATCCCTCTACAATAAACACTGGTAGCCCTGTTTGCTATCGAAGTTGTATCCCTCTACAATAAACATTGGTAGCCTTGTTTGCTATCGAAGTTGTATCCCTCTACAATAAACACTGGTAGCCCTGTTTGCTATTGAAGTTGTATCCCTCTACAATAAACACTGGTAGCCTTGTTTGCTATCGAAGTTGTATCCCTCTACAATAAACACTGGTAGCCCTGTTTTCTATCGAAGTTGTATCCCTCTACAATAAACACTGGTAGCCCTGTTTGCTATTGAAGTTGTATCCCTCTACAATAAACACTGGTAGCCTTGTTTGTTATTGTAGCCGTGTTTGCTATTGAAGTTGTATCCCTCTACAATAAACACTGGTAGCCCTGTTTGCTATTGAAGTTGTATCCCTTTACAATAAACGCTGGTAGCCGTGTTTGCTATTGAAGTTGTATCCCTCTACAATAAACACTGGTAGCCGTGTTAGCTATTGAAGTAGTATCCCTCTACAATAAACACTGGTAGCCGTGTTTGCAATTGTAGCCATGTTTGCTATTGAAGTTGTATCCCTCTACAATAAACACTGGTAGCCTTGTTTGCTATTGTAGCCATGTTTGCTATTGAAGTTGTATCCCTCTACAATAAACACTTGTAGCCGTGTTAGCTATTGAAGTTTTATCCCTCTACAATAAACACTGGTAGCCTTGTTTGCTATTGTAGCCGTGTTTGCTATTGAAGTTGTATCCCTCTACAATAAACACTGGTAGCCCTGTTTCTATTGAAGTTGTATCCCTCTACAATAAACACTGGTAGCCTTGTTTGCTATTGAAGTTATATCCCTCTACAATAAACGCTGGTAGCCTTGTTTGCAATTGAAGTTGTATCCCTCTACAATAAAGGCTGGTAGCCTTGTTTGCTATTGAAGTTGTATCCCTCTACAATAAACACTGGTAGCCTTGTTTGCTATTGAAGTTATATCCCTCTACAATAAACGCTGGTAGCCTTGTTTGCAATTGAAGTTGTATCCCTCTACAATAAAGGCTGGTAGCCTTGTTTGCAATTGAAGTTGTATCCCTCTACAGTAAACACTGGTAGCCTTGTTTGCTATTGAAGTTTTATCCCTCTACAATAAACACTGGTAGCCGTGTTTGCAATTGAAGTTGTATCCCTCTACAGTAAACACTGGTAGCCTTGTTTGCTATTGAAGTTGTATCCCTCTACAATAAACACTGGTAGCCTTGTTTGCAATTGAAGTTGTATCCCTCTACAATAAACACTGGTAGCCTTGTTTGCTATTGAAGTTGTATCTCTCTACAATAAACACTGGTAGCCAAGTTTGCTATTGAAGTTGTATCCCTCTACAATAAACACTGGTAGCCTTGTTTGCTATTGAAGTTGTATCCCTCTACAATAAACACTGGTAGCCGTGTTTGCTATTGAAGTTGTATCCCTCTACAATAAGCACTGGTAGCCGTGTTTGCAATTGAAGCTGTATCCCTCTACAATAAACACTGGTAGCCGTGTTTGCTATTGAAGTTGTATCACTCTACAATAAACACTGGTAGCCGTGTTTGCAATTGAAGTTGTATCCCTCTACAATAAACACTGTTTTGTATATTTATTTGTTCTTTACTTTATTACAGAAATATGGCAACTGCAGAGTGTGTAAAGGTCATTGTGCGATGTCGGCCCATGAACAAAAGAGAGAACGACCTCGACTGCAAATGTTGTATAAAGATGGAGTCGGAAAGAGGGCAATGTGTTATTACAAATCCTAATGATCCAAAAGCGCCTCCAAAAAGTTTTACCTTTGATGGGTCTTACTTTGTTGATTCAACAACGGAAAACATATACAATGAAATTGCATATCCACTAGTTGAGGTTCGTCCTTAGAAAATTATATGTTAGCTCAACAGACAGTGCATTGTTGTAAAATTATTCCTTTGTATTACATCTAACCTTCTAATTAAATATGTTTTACTACATTGTCCAGATATATACATAAAATCCACACACAATTTGGGTGGGTAACACAGTATTAATAAGTTAAAATGAACATTGTTTAAGCCTAAGTGTTTCATGCCAATATTTTCCCCCACAAAATTTCAAACTGCGTTTTCTCCCAGAATGCAATTTAAAATCCATTTCCTCAAATAATCAGTTGTAAAATACGCCTGTGTAAAATGTCCAAAATGATGCCTGTCATCTAAGTTACGCCTCTTGCCAGGCGTCATTTTCACATTTTTCCACCTCTATCAAGAGACGTCAAAGTAATATTATTTCATCTCTTGCTCGTTGATGCTTGGAAAATGAGCATTACGCCTAAAAAACAGTTGGAATCCATCTACTTTACGCCTGGCTTCTGTCTGTTTTTTTCATACAGGTGGTTTAGATTTGTCAGTAACAAGTTGCATATCAGTCATTAGCTACATGTATTTGAGATCATATTGCCAGGGTCTTCCACAGAATTCATTTAAGGGATAGGGGAAATTAAATCTGAATATCATTGGGTGGGTGTAAGAGGGAGTTACCCTTTGGGTGACCATCAATATTTTTATCACATTTTTCAGTAAAACATGTTTTATTGTCGAAATATCCGTTATAATCCTGCTAATACGAGAGGTGTTCAACTTATAATTGAACACTTTCATTGTGTAACTGAATCAACTATCTTGAAATTCTCGCCGAATATGTTGATTTTAATGTCAAGCAGCAACATTAAGGAAGCACATAATAGTGCATGTCATAATGTTTCATATCGAAGGAGTCATTAGACATCCGTATTTTTGAAAAAGGGTTGAGAATGACATTTTGAAGCAAAATCTTCCGTTATAAAAATAACTGCAATACAAATTTTAAGACAAATGCTTTTAAAATGTCATTTAATGTTATAGTATTCTGATATGTCCATTTCTGAATGTAAAAAAAGTGTAATATGCATTTTTTTGAAATTTGTGGATTTTCAAGATTTCAAAATTAACATGAAATTCAACTATGAACATGATTAAATTTACGAAAGCTTCTAGTTCGCAGCATCTATAAATTTTTACTGAAGATATCTTTATAAGGTATATGATATACATCAACAATAACTGTTCATTTTTATATATCACAAAATATGATTAAAATAGTTATTTTGGTTTATTTATAAAATTATCAGTAACATACGAGCAGACTGTCCTATTATCTGTCAATTTCTTAATATTGCGGTAAAAAGTCGAGCTTTTAATTCAACATCTATATTTTTGTCTTAAAATAAAACATACGATCATATTTAAATTACAAACACAGTTTTAAACAATTATGATATGCATTTAGTGGAATTATTTCGTTTAAGGTAAAACTTCATGACAAGAGAAACATATAGGTTTAAAATTGGAAAATAGTTTACACCTAATTCAAAATGTAATTTAAAACGAACCGCGTGAATTGGAGATTATTTTTAAATGCATATGTTCTAAATGACAGTTTCACATCATTAAATCACGCATTTTTTATGATAATCACTTCTGCTGAAAAATAACATCTCAAACAAAAGTGTTTAGTTATAAGTTGAACACCTCTCGTATAAGCTTTCCCATTGCTTAATGGAATTAAGGCGGGACCACGTAATGAAAGAATAACTTATGAGTTTAATTTATTGTAACATTATTTACAGGGTGTGACAGAAGGTTACAATGGTACAATATTTGCTTACGGACAGACAGGTTGTGGTAAATCCTTCTCTATGCAAGGTATCCCAGATCCTGTTGTACAGAGAGGAATCATTCCAAGGTAGGTTCAATCTTGATTGCTGTGTTAAGAATGAATGGGTTGAACTCTTTGAATTACCATTTCAGGGTTCCCCCAATAATATAAAATTCTGGGACTTAATGTACATGCTTTAGTGTTGCCCTTGTTCGTCCGTAAATCACACTTGTCTGGACTACTGTCTGGACTACTGTCTGGACTACAGTCTGGACTACTGTCTGGACTACTGTCTGGACTACAGTCTGGACTACTGTCTGGACTACTGTCTGGACTACTGTCTGGACTACAGTCTGGACTACTGTCTGGACTACTGTCTGGACTACAGTCTGGACTACTGTCTGGACTACTGTCTGGACTACTGTCTGGAATACTGTCGGGACTACTGTCTGGACTACTGTCTGGACTACTGTCTGGACTTCTGTCTGGACTACTGTCTGGAATACTGTCGGGACTACTGTCTGGACTACTGTCTGGACTACTGTCTGGACTACAGTCTGGACTACTGTCTGGACTACTGTCTGGACTACTGTCTGGACTACTGTCTGGACTTCTGTCTGGACTACTGTCTGGACTACTGTCTGGACTACTGTAGTAGTCTGGACTACTGTCTGGACTACTGTCTGGACTACTGTAGTAGTCTGGACTACTGTCTGGACTACTGTCTGGACTACTGTCTGGTCTACTGTCTGGACTACTGTAGTAGTCTGGACTACTGTCTGGACTACTGTCTGGACTACTGTCTGGACTTCTGTCTGGACTACTGTCTGGACTACTGTCTGGACTACTGTCTGGACTACTGTAGTAGTCTGGACTACTGTCTGGACTACTGTCTGGACTACAGTCTGGACTACTGTCTGGACTACAGTCTGGACTACTGTCTGGACTACTGTCTGGACTTCTGTCTGGACTACTGTCTGGACTTCTGTCTGGACTACTGTCTGGTCTACTGTAGTAGTCTGGACTACTGTCTGGACTACTGTCTGGACTACTGTCGGGACTACTGTCTGGACTACTGTCTGGACTACTGTCTGGTCTACTGTAGTAGTCTGGACTACTGTCTGGACTACTGTCTGGACTACTGTCGGGACTACTGTCTGGACTACTGTCTGGACTACTGTCTGGACTACAGTCTGGACTACAGTCTGGACTACTGTCTGGACTACTGTCTGGACTACAGTCTGGACTACTGTCTGGACTACTGTCTGGACTACTGTCTGGACTACTGTCTGGACTTCTGTCTGGACTACAGTCTGGACTACTGTCTGGACTACAGTCTGGACTACTGTCTGGTCTACTGTAGTAGTCTGGACTACTGTCTGGACTACTGTCTGGACTACTGTCGGGACTACTGTCTGGACTACAGTCTGGACTACTGTCTGGACTACTGTCTGGACTACTGTCTGGACTACAGTCTGGACTACTGTCTGGACTACTGTCTGGACTACTGTCTGTGTCTGGACTACTGTATGGACTACTGTCTGGACTACTGTCTGGTCTACTGTAGTAGTCTGGACTACTGTCTGGAATACTGTCGTCTGGACTACTGTCTGGACTACTGTCGTCTGGACTACTGTCGTCTGGACTACTGTCTGGACTACTGTCTGGACTACTCTTCCTGAACTTCTCAACATATTTTGGAAATACAGTCAAACTTCGATAGCTCGAACACCGGTGATTCGAATACCATAGGTAACTCGAGCACATTTTCCGGTCCCGACACAACTCCTATATAATTCAATGTAATTTAACCTCGATTTTTCGAATATTATTTCTCGAATACCCCGGCTCGCTCGAGTAATATTTATGGTCCGAAGATCCATTTTTGTGTGAATTTAAACCTCGCTAAATCGAAGGTGGTGATCCGTTGCCATGCGACGTCGGCCATATTAATTGTAATCGACGCGGTTGTATTTGTTTGTAGCAAGTTCGATCATAGTGCGAAAACAGATCAAGTTGGTTGTTAAAGGTGCGAACATTTATGATTGAAAAGCGATAATAGACAGATACAATTTATGTTTAGTGAACATTCGTTTACTGTTAATTACGATAAATTAAACACGGTTGATTTTCTAATTAAATAACGTTAGTTGATTGATTTTAACTTTTAATAAAAATAAAACAATAATTAAAATAAAGTGAGTTCACTTTTTAATTAGATAAGAGCATTTCGCGAGTGATTACTGATTAGTAATTTAATGGCTACATGTGTATATAAGGAGACGATTCTATGTACTGAAACCAGTCTTACCTTGTTCTCATTATTCGGACTTTCGGCTTGTATGTTAAAATCTATTATTGTGATATTTCTTTAAATAAATGATAAAACAAACACATTATTGCAGTTTTTCTTGTATTTTCAGTGTAACAATTACATGTTATATATCCGTTAAGAGGTTTAAACAAACATGCATGAACATAAAAAACATACAGAGAACGATACTTCACGTACAAAAGTAACACTATTTCGGGCGGTACACAAATTTGATAGATATTTTGTTTTTTATCGTTCCCTCGATGCCTTGAAGCCACCGATAGCTCAAACATATCCATATGGACTCCCACTGACTTCGAGCTATCGAGGTTTGACTGTACTTAGTAGGAAATATTGGTATGAAGTAAAGTTCTGCATGTAATCGCGATGCTCAAATTCATCGACTTTTGCTGGAATTATTACTTTATTTCAGCTAACAGCTTACGGTGAGGTGCATTCATGTCCACAGTCACATTTCTATTTTAAGCAACATATACTCTGGTCAAAAGATAAAGATATGAATGTCATTGGTCTCTCTGTGGCATCAACTTTGGTTTCTGTCAATGACATGAGTTTTGTTTAAAGTATCGAGATGAAATTTCATGATATATTTCTCATATATATCAAGGTTACTTTATTATATATAGTTTTTTTCCCTTATATAAGTGGTCCTGAAAAATGGTACCATTCCCAATGGCAAAAAGTATGTTTTTCCCCAATTGGAATGAAAAAACTCCCAATATTTTTTTTTTTTTTTTTTAATATTTCGAGTGAAAATTTATTTTAAGAGAAGAAGTCGGGAACTATATTCTTTTAGGTGAGGGTAATGAAATACTACAAGATAATGTATACAGGTCATGTGTTTGAAATTTATTTAAGCATACAATATTGCTTTTGTTTGATAGTGAAAATTTCCCAAATAATGGCAAAACACCGCGAATTTTCCCAATTGAATGGACCATTCCCAAAAGGGTGAAAAAAAAACTCTGTTATAAATAGCATTTTGGTTTCTGCTCAACAACCTCATGTAGGTGAATGTAGGCCAGGCATTCATGTAGCTCAGGCATTCACATCTAGGGGCATGTAGGTCAGGCATTCACATAGGGGCATGTAGGTCAGTCGTTCATGTTGGTCAGGCCTTCGCATAGGTCTGACATTCACATAGAGGCATGATTTCACATAGGGGAATGTAGGCCAGACATTCATGTAGGTTATGCATTTGTATATGGGAATGTAGGTCAGGCATTCATGTAGGTCAGGCATTCACATATGGGAATGTAGGCCAGGCATTCATGTAGGTCAGGCATTCACATATGGGAATGTAGGCCAGGCATTCATGTAGGTCGGGCATTCACATAGGGAAATATAGGTCAGACATTCACATAGGGGAATGTAGGCTGGGCATTCATGTACATGAATGCAGGCCAGGCATTCACATAGGGGGATGTAGGCCAGGCATTCACATAGGTGAATATAAGCCAAGCATTTGTTTAGGTAAATGTAGGCCAGGCATTCATGAAGGGGAATGTAGGCTTGGCATTCGTGTAGGTGAATATTGGCCATGAAGAGGAATGAATGCTGTACTATAATGTCCCTTTAAGCACCCTATAAGCTGTTACTAGAATGTATACACCAGTGTTAGGCCCTATACTGGAGATCTGTATTGGCTGTCTAGAACAGTCAGCAGTTGTATGCACACAGTTACATACAGGTAACCACAATCAATATTAGATTAATCTGCAGATGAATTATGACCTGAAGAGTCGGATCTGAATAAACCATTGTAAAATCATATCAATTATTTAAGCTGTTGTTGTAGGTCTAGTATAAATCACTATCTGCAATAACAGAAATCAATTTTTTGTATGACATATTCATGAAGATTAAATAAACAAATCTGCTGATTATCGTACATACGAATATATCAAGATTTGTTGCCGACCATTATACTCTGGTTGCGATAAATCAAAGATAAATTGGCCTAATCGTTTCAGAGATATATTTCAGAAATAATAAATATAAGCCATTAAATTGCACATTTTAACATAAATGACATAATATTGTTATCAGCCCTTTAAAATCAGCCCTTTAAAATTCACTGCCGGGGTAGAATACAACCACTGCAAATCCCGCTAGAGGCAGAGGGGTAGGACCCCCACTTCATGTTCATTTTGTACTTTTTTTTATCATGCTCATTCAAGGTTTTCTTCATGACACCGCATATGCGAATATGGAAACCTGGCTCCATCGTAAATGGAGTGTCTACAACAGAGTTAGAAGGTTCTAGGCCCATTCTCCATATTTTATCTAGATGTAAATGGAAGATGAGCCTGGCATGTTCATCCCTGTTTGGCACCATATAACCTTTCTTGTGTTGGTGCCTCAGTTCAATTAAAATTCACAAGTTGATCCTTCACTGTGACCGGCTTTGAACACAATACAGATCCCCCACTGTTAATGACAGAAATTAAATATTATAAGTATGTAAAGATAGAATACCTTTTCGGATTGAAATTGTTGGTGGGAAAATCAAAAATCTGGATTACTTCACAACAAGGCTTGATGTGTAGGCCATTGCCTTTTAGTTCTTTCCTCTGTATCATATTTCCCTCAGAAATGTATAATGGCAATAATAAACATGATCACTGTGTCTGCTCCAGGGCGTTTGACCACATATTTGAGACAGTATCCTTAGCTGACGAGACAAAATTTTTGATCCATGCCTCATATTGTGAGATTTACAATGAAGAGATCCGTGACCTCCTGGGGAAAGATGCCAAGGCTAAGCTGGACTTACATGAACATCCGGAGAAAGGAGTATATGTCAATGGTAAGGATATGTGTGTCATTGGTGAGGAATATATGTCAATGGTAAGGATATGTGTGTCATTGGTGAGGAGTATATGTCAATGATAAGGATATGTGTGTCATTGGTGAGGAATATATGTCAATGGTAAGGATATGTGTGTCATTGGTGAGGAATATATGTCAATGGTAAGGATATGTGTGTCATTGGTGAGGAATATATGTCAATGGTAAGGATATGTGTGTCATTGGTGAGGAATATATGTCAATGGTAAGGATATGTGTGTCATTGGTGAGGAATATATGTCAATGGTAAGGATATGTGTGTCATTGGTGAGGAATATATGTCAATGGTAAGGATATGTGTGTCATTGGTGAGGAATATATGTCATTGGTGAGGAGATGTGTCATTGGTGAGAAGTATATGTCATTGGTGAGGAGACGTGTCATTGGTGAGAAGTATATATGTAATTGATGAGGAGTATATGTCAATGGTAAGGATATGTGTGTCATTGGTGAGGAATATATGTCATTGGTGAGGAGACGTGTCATTGGTGAGAAGTATGTCATTGGTGAGGAGACGTGTCATTGGTGAGAAGTATATATGTAATTGATGAGGAGTATATGTCAATGGTAAGGATATGTGTGTCATTGGTGAGGGATATATGTCATTGGTGAGGAGACGTGTCATTGGTGAGAAGTGTATATGTAATTGATGAGGAGTATTTGTCTTGGGTGAGGACATGTGTCATTGGTGAAGAGTATATGTCATTGGTGAGGACACGTGTCATTGGTGAGGAGTATATGTCAATGATAAGGATACATGTGGCATTGGTGAGGAGCATATGTCAATGGTGAGGATAAATATGTCATTGGTGAAGAGTATTTGTCAATGGTGAGGACAAATGTGTCAATGGTGAGGAGTAGATGTCAATTGTAAGGACATTTGTGTCATTGGTGAGGAGTACATGTCAATAGTAAGAACATATGTGTCATAGGTGAGGAGTAAATGTCAATAGTAAGGATATATGTGCCATTGGTGAGGGGCATATGTCAATGGTGAGGATAAATATGTCATTGGTGAAGAGTATATGTCATTGGTGAAGAGTTTATGTCAATGGTGAGGAGACATGTTTCATTGGTGAGGAGTATATGTCAATTGTAAGGACATATGTGTCATTGGTGAGGAGTACAGGTCAATAGTAAGGATATAATTATGTGTCATTGGTGAGGAGTACATGCCAATAGTAAGGACATAATTATGTGTCATTGGTGAGGAGTATATGTCAATGATAAGGAGTATATGTCAATGGGAAGGATATGTGTCAATTGAGAGGAATATATGTCAATGGTGAGGACACATGTTTCATTGGTGAGGAGTATATGTCAGTTGTAAGAACATATGTGTCATTGGTGAGGAGTACATGCCAATAGTAAGGACATAATTATGTGTCATTGGTGAGGAGTATATGTCAATAGTAAGGACATGTGTGTCATTTGTTAGGAGTATATGTCAATGGTAAGGATATATGTCATTGGTGAGGAGTATATGTCAATGGGGAGGACACATGTGTCATTGGTGAGGAGCATAATTTTATGTCAATGGTGAGGATAAATATGTCATTGGTGAAGAGTATTTGTCAACTGGTGAGGACACATGTGTCATAATGAGGAGTATATGTAAATAGTAAGGATATATGTGCGATTGGTGAGGGACATATGTCAATGGTGAGGATAAATATGTCATTGGTGATGAGTATATGTCAGTGGTGAGGACACATGTTTCATTGGTGAGGGGCATAATATGTCAATGGTGAGGATACATATGTCATTGGTGATGAGTATGTCAATGGTGGGGACACATGTTTCATTGGTGAGGAGTACATGTCAATAGTAAGGATATAATGTGCCATTGGTGAGGAGTACATGTCAATAGTAAGGATATATATGCCATTGGTGAGGAGTACATGTCAATAGTAAGGATATATGTGCCATTGGTGAGGAGTACATGTCAATAGTAAGGATATATGTGTTATTGGTGAGGAGTACATGTCAATAGTAAGGATATATGTGCCATTGGTGAGGAGTACATGTCAATAGTAAGGATATATGTGCCATTGGTGAGGAGTACATGTCAATAGTAAGGATATAATGTGCCATTGGTGAGGAGTACATGTCAATAGTAAGGATATATGTGTTATTGGTGAGGAGTACATGTCAATAGTAAGGATATATGTGTCATTGGTGAGGAGTACATGTCAATAGTAAGGACATATGTGTTATTGGTGAGGAGTACATGTCAATAGTAAGGATATATGTGTTATTGGTGAGGAGTACATGTCAATAGTAAGGATATATGTGTTATTGGTGAGGTGTACATGTCAATAGTAAGGACATATGTGACATTGGTGAGGAGTACATGTCAATAGTAAGGACATATGTGTCATTGGTGAGGAGTACATGTCAATAGTAGGGATATATGTGTCATTGGTGAGGAGTACATGTCAATAGTAAGGCCAAATAAAATTATACCTGTGTTTACTGTAACATTGCTGAAAAAAATTGGGTAGGTAGGTAGGCATTTTATTTTATTTTATTTTTTTATTTTATTTTTTGGCGAAGTTAATTTAAGGTGGCGATGAGCTTTGATGAATGGGAAATTGTGGTATTTTAAAAACTACAATAGATAACAATATGAAATTGTGTTACTGTGTGTTATTGTTTCCCAAAAGGCATGGCAACAACTGGCTCTTTTCTTTTTGCAATTATTGCAAAGGGGTAAAACAGTTTAATTTATTTTTCGCAAGTCCGGAAGAGGGTCAGTTCCAACAGCAGGACAATGAGACATGAGTCGGCCGTGATAGCGTGAACATAATTATTAAACAAAAAAAAAAAAAAAAAAAAAAAAAAAAAAAAATATATATATATTTTTTTTTAATTCTTTTTTTTTTTCAATAAAAAAAAAATGAGTCGGGGGTGTTTTCAGCGGGTCGGTCGGGTTACAGTAAACTCAGGTATAATTTTATTTGGCCTAAGGATATATGTGTCATTGGTGAGGAGTACATGTCAATAGTAAGGATATATGTGTCATTGGTGAGGAGTACATGTCAATAGTAAGGATATATGTGTCATTGGTGAGGAGTACATGTCAATAGTAAGGATATATGTGTTATTGGTGAGGAGTAAATGTCAATAGTAAGGATATATGTGTCATTGGTGAGGAGTACATGTCAATAGTAAGGATATATGTGTCATTGGTGAGGAGTACATGTCAATAGTAAGGATATATGTGTCATTGGTGAGGAGAACATGTCAATAGTAAGGATATAT
Source organism: Cyrtodaria siliqua (assembly GCA_037043455.1). Classification (NCBI taxonomy): domain Eukaryota; kingdom Metazoa; phylum Mollusca; class Bivalvia; order Adapedonta; family Hiatellidae; genus Cyrtodaria; species Cyrtodaria siliqua. The sequence goes on from JAWPHD010009498.1 coordinate 30,294, forward strand.
GTGTTATTGGTGAGGAGTACATGTCAATAGTAAGGATATATGTGTTATTGGTGAGGAGTACATGTCAATAGTAAGGATATAATTATGTGTCATTGGTGAGGAGTATATGTCAATAGTAAGGACATATGTGCCATTGATGAGGATTATGTCAGTGGTAATTATATTGGTATAATATATTACAGGTCTGTCAACACACCCAGTTCACAATGTGGTGGAGTGTAACAAGGTTATGGAGAAGGGCTGGAAGAACCGAGCCACAGGGGCCACATTAATGAATGCCGACTCATCTCGTAGCCATTCCATATTTACTATATTGTTGGAAATGATGACAGCAGATGACGAGGGAGAGGAACATATAAGAGCAGGAAAACTTAACCTTGTAGATTTGGCTGGAAGTGAAAGGCAGGCAAAAACAGGTATGGTACTACTTAAAGTATCAAGGTTTGAATTGAAATGTAGAAATCACAGTTTAAACTGAATTTTAAAAAGCACATTTTTTTAGTAAACAAGTAAGATATAACAAAATATTCTTGTTTATAGGAAAACAGTGTCAGTTAGGGAAGGTGCTCTTTGTTGTCATTTACAAGCTTGTGACTAAATTGATTTTGATTGTGAGTTTGACCAGTATCCTGGGTTGTTTGCTTAAAGTTTCTTAATAAGAAGCTGAGGTAAATTACCAATACTCTTCCTTGCAGGTGCCACTGGTGACAGGCTGAAGGAGGCAACAAAGATTAACCTGTCTCTATCTGCCCTCGGTAACGTCATCTCCGCCCTCGTGGATGGCAAGTCTAAACACATACCATACAGAGACTCCAAACTGACACGACTGCTGCAGGACTCCCTAGGTGGCAACACGAAGACTCTCATGGTTGCCTGTCTCTCCCCTGCTGACAATAATTACGATGAGACGTTGAGTACGCTGAGATACGCAAACAGGGCTAAAAATATTAAGAATAAACCAAAGATAAATGAGGATCCAAAGGATGCCTTACTGAGAGAGTATCAAGAAGAGATTGAGAGGTTAAAGGCCATGTTGATGGGGCAGATACCTGTACCAGATGGGGGATTCTCAGGTAAATACTATATCTGTTGGGTTGAAGGCCATGTTGATGGGGCAGATTCCTGTACCAGATGGGGGATTCTCAGGTAAATACTATATCTGTTGGGTTGAAGGCCATGTGATGGGGCAGATACCTGTACCAGATGGGGGATTCTCAGGTAAATACTATATCTGTTGGGTTGAAGGCCATGTTGATGGGGCAGATACCTGTACCAGATGGAGGATTATCAGGTAAATACTATATCTGTTGGGTTGAAGGCCATGTGATGGGGCAGATACCTGTACCAGATGGGGGATTCTCAGGTAAATACTATATCTGTTGGGTTGAAGGCCATGTTGATGGGGCAGATTCCTGTACCAGATGGGGGATTCTCAGGTAAATACTATATCTGTTGGGTTGAAGGCCATGTGATGGGGCAGATACCTGTACCAGATGGGGGATTCTCAGGTAAATACTATATCTGTTGGGTTGAAGGCCATGTTGATGGGGCAGATACCTGTACCAGATGGAGGATTATCAGGTAAATACTATATCTGTTGGGTTGAAGGCCATGTGATGGGGCAGATACCTGTACCAGATGGGGGATTATCAGGTAAAGACTATAGCTGTTGGGTTGAAGGCCATGTTGATGGGGCAGATACCTGTACCAGATGGGGGATTATCAGGTTAATACTGTAGCTGTGAGGTTAATTTAAACAATATTTTATTCAAGTACTGAATGGGATTGGACAACAGGCAATGCCTATGTAAGACCTCTCCCGAATCTGTGAGGTTGAAGGCCATGTTGATGGGGCAGATGGGGGATTCTCAGGTAAATACTATATCTGTGGGGTTGAAGGTCACGTTGATGAGACAAATACCTGTACCAGATGGGGGATTCTCAGGTAAATAATATATCTGTGAGGTTGAAGGCCATGTTGATGAGACACATCCCTGTACCAGATGGGGGATTCTCAGGTAAATAATATATCTGTGAGGTTGAAGGCCATGTTGATGAGACAGATACCTGTACCAGATGGGGGATTCTCAGGTAAATAATATATATGTGAGGTTGAAGGCCATGTCGATGGGGCAGATACCTGTACCAGATGGAGGTCAGATATTGTACCAGAGGGGGGTTCTTAGGTAAATAATATACCTGTAAGGCTGAAGGCCACATTGATTGGTCAGATATTGTACCAGAGGGGGATTCTCAGGTAAATAATATATTTGTGAGGTTGAAGGCCATGTGATACCTGTACAAGAAAGGGGATTCTGAGGTAAATAATATACCTGTGAATTAGAAGGCCATGTGATACCTGTACTAGAAAGGGGATTCTGAGGTAAATAATATAACTGAGGTTGAACACCATGTTGATGGTGCAGATTTCTATACCAGAGGAGGAGATTCTCAGTGCAGATATCTATACCAGAGGAGGAGATTCTCAGTGCAGATATCTATACCAGAGGAGGAGATTCTCAGGTAAAAATCTAAATAATATATCATATCTTAAAGGCCATGATTGCAGGGACTGACATTTATTGAGTAATGTGGGTTAATTGCAAGTATACTTGCCTGAAAGGGAATTGTCTTATATTTGTAGTGGATGCCGTGTCTGGAGATCAAAGTCGGGCCTCTGCCCAGGCGCGAGCAGCAGACGAGAGTGCAAGACTAGAGCTGGAGGAGGAGAAAAGGAAAATCAAAGAGGTATGTGAAGTGATTGGTTGATGTAGCAGTGAGCTCAGTTACAATAGCTAGATGGCACAACTCAATTCCAGCATGTGATTACCTACTTATAATTACCTGCTTATTGACTTCAACCTGGAAAGCCTTTATATCTGATAGTTCAGACTCAAAAAAGGGAACCAATGTTTGATGTTGGACAATAAACAGATGTTACAATTCAATATTCAAAATAAAGCAGGATGTTTTGTAATATTTTATCTACTATGTTTCACACTAGGACTTCAAAACAGTAAAGAGTTTAAAAACTGGCTGATGTCGCTATCGATGTCAAAGTGCTGACATCCATTTGTTATCTCCTCAGACATGTAGTTCATGGTACCCTTAAAAGTCCAGACACTTAATCAGGATACTCTGTAAAAGTTACTGCGGACACTTAATCAGGATACTCTGTAATAGTTACTGCAGACACTTAATCAGGATACTCTGTAATAGTTACTCCAGACACTTAATCAGGATACTCTGTAATAGTTACTGCAGACACTTAATCAGGATACTCTGTAATAGTAACTCCAGACACTTAATCAGGATACTCTGTAATAGTTACCCCAGACACTTAATCAGGATACTCTGTAATAGTTACTGCAGACACTTAATCAGGATACTCTGTAATAGTTACTTCAGACACTTAATCAGGATACTCTGTAATAGTAACTCCAGACACTTAATCAGGATACTCTGTAATAGTTACTGCAGACACTTAATCAGGATACTCTGTAATAGTTACTCCAGACACTTAATCAGGATACTCTGTAATAGTAACTCCAGACACTTAATCAGGATACTCTGTAATAGTTACTCCAGACACTTAATCAGGATACTCTGTAATAGTTACTTAATCAGGATACTCTGTAATAGTTACTCCAGACACCTAATCAGGATACTCTGTAATAGTTACTCCAGACACTTAATCAGGATACTCTGTAATAGTTACCCCAGACACTTAATATGGATACTCTGTAATAGTTACTCCAGACACTTAATCAGGATACTCTGTAATAGTTACTCCAGACATGTAATCAGGATACTCTGTAATAGTTACCACAGACACCTAATCAGGATACTCTGTAATAGTTACTGCGGACACTTAATCAGGATACTCTGTAATAGTTATGCCAGACACTTAATCAGGATACTCTGTAATAGTTACTGCAGACACTTAATCAGGATACTCTGAAATAGTTACTACAGACACTTAATCAGGATACTCTGTAATAGTTACGCCAGACACTTAATCAGGATACTCTGTAATAGTTACTCCAGACACTTAATCAGGATACTCTGTAATAGTTACTCCAGACACTTAATCAGGATACTCTGTAATAGTAACTCCAGACACTTAATCAGGATACTCTGTAATAGTTAATGCAGACACTTAATCAGGATACTCTGTAATAGTTACCCCAAACACTTAATCAGGATACTCTGTAATAGTAACTGCAGGCACAATCAGGCTACTCTGTAATAGTTACCACAAACACTTAATCAGGATACTCTGTAATAGTTACTCCAGACACCTAATCAGGATACTCTGTAATAGTTACTCCAGACACTTAATCAGGATACTCTGTAATAGTTACTGCAGACACAATCAGGCTACTCTGTAATAGTTACCCCAGACACTTAATCAGGATACTCTGTAATAGTTACCCCAGACACTTAATCAGGATACTCTGTAATAGTTACTGCAGACACAATCAGGCTACTCTGTAATAGTTACCCCAGACACTTAATCGGGATACTCTGTAATAGTTACCACAGACACTTAATCAGGATACTCTGTAATAGTAACTGCAGACACAATCAGGATACTCTGTAATAGTTACCCCAGACACTTAATCAGGATACTCTGTAATAGTTACCCCAGACACTTAATCAGGATACTCTGTAATAGTTCCTGCAGACACAATCAGGCTACTCTGTAATAGTTACCCCAGACACTTAATCAGGATACTCTGTAACAGTTACCCCAGACACTTAATCAGGATACTCTGTAATAGTAACTGCAGAAACAATCAGGATACTCTGTAATAGTTACCCCAGACACTTAATCAGGATACTCTGTAATAGTTACCCCAGACACTTAATCAGGATACTCTGTAATAGTTACTGCAGACTCTTAATCAGGATACTCTGTAATAGTTACCCCAGACACTTAATCAGGATACTCTGTAATATTTACCCCAGACACTTAATCAGGATACTCTGTAATAGTTACCCCAGACACTTAATCAGGATACTCTGTAATAGTTACCCCAGACACTTAATCAGGATACTCTGTAATGGTTACTGCAGACACAATCAGGATACTCTGTAATAGTTACTCCAAACACTTAATCAGGATACTCTGTAATAGTTACTCCAGACACTTAATCAGGATACTCTGTAGTAGTTACTCCAGACACTTTATCAGGATACTCTGTAATAGTTACTGCAGACACTTAATCAGGATACTCTGTAATATTTACCCTAGACACTTAATCAGGATACTCTGTAATAGTTACCCCAGACACTTAATCAGGATACTCTGTAATAGTTACTGCAGACACAATCAGGATACTCTGTAATAGTTACTCCAAACACTTAATCAGGATACTCTGTAATAGTTACTCCAGACACTTAATCAGGATACTCTGTAATAGTAACTCCCGACACTTAATCAGGATACTCTGTAATAGTTACTGCAGACACAATCAGGATACTCTGTAATAGTTACACCAAACACTTAATCAGGATACTCTGTAATAGTTACTCCAGACATTTAATCAGGATACTCTGTAGTAGTTACTCCAGACACTTTATCAGGATACTCTGTAATAGTTACTGCAGACACTTAATCAGGATACTCTGTAATATTTACCCTAGACACTTAATCAGGATACTCTGTAATAGTTACCCCAGACACTTAATCAGGATACTCTGTAATAGTTACTGCAGACACAATCAGGATACTCTGTAATAGTTACTCCAAACACTTAATCAGGATACTCTGTAATAGTTACTCCAGACACTTAATCAGGATACTCTGTAATAGTAACTCCCGACACTTAATCAGGATACTCTGTAATAGTTACTGCAGACACAATCAGGATACTCTGTAATAGTTACTCCAAACACTTAATCAGGATACTCTGTAATAGTTACTCCAGACACTTAATCAGGATACTCTGTAGTAGTTACTCCAGACACTTTATCAGGATACTCTGTAATATTTACCCTAGACACTTAATCAGGATACTCTGTAATAGTTACCCCAGACACTTAATCAGGATACTCTGTAATATTTACCCTAGACACTTAATCAGGATACTCTGTAATAGTTACCCCAGACACTTAATCAGGATACTCTGTAATAGTTACTGCAGACACTTAATCAGGCTACTCTGTAATGGTTACCCCAGGCACTTAATCAGGATACTCTGTAATAGTTACCCCAGTCACTTAATCGGGATACTCTGTAATAGTAACTGCAGACACTTAATCAGGATACTCTGTAATAGTTACTCCAAACACTTAATCAGGATACTCTGTAATAGTTACTCCAGACACTTAATCAGGATACTCTGTAGTAGTTACCACAGACACTTAATCAGGATACTCTGTAATAGTAACTGCAGACACAATCAGGATACTCTGTAATAGTTACCCCAGACACTTAATCAGGATACTCTGTAATAGTTACCCCAGACACTTAATCAGGATACTCTGTAATAGTTCCTGCAGACACAATCAGGCTACTCTGTAATAGTTACCCCAGACACTTAATCAGGATACTCTGTAATAGTTACCCCAGACACTTAATCAGGATACTCTGTAATAGTAACAGCAGACACAATCAGGATACTCTGTAATAGTTACCCCAGACACTTAATCAGGATACTCTGTAATAGTTACCCCAGTCACTTAATCGGGATACTCTGTAATAGTAACTGCAGACACTTAATCAGGATACTCTGTAATAGTAACTGCAGACACAATCAGGATACTCTGTAATAGTTACCCCAGGCACTTAATCAGGATACTCTGTAATAGTTACCCCAGACACTTAATCAGGATACTCTGTAATAGTTCCTGCAGACACAATCAGGCTACTCTGTAATAGTTACCCCAGACACTTAATCAGGATACTCTGTAATAGTTACCCCAGACACTTAATCAGGATACTCTGTAATAGTAACTGCAGACACAATCAGGATACTCTGTAATAGTTACCCCAGACACTTAATCAGGATACTCTGTAATAGTTACCCCAGACACTTAATCAGGATACTCTGGAATAGTTACTGCAGACTCTTAATCAGGATACTCTGTAATAGTTACCCCAGACACTTAATCAGGATACTCTGTAATATTTACCCCAGACACTTAATCAGGATACTCTGTAATAGTTACCCCAGACACTTAATCAGGATACTCTGTAATAGTTACCCCAGACACTTAATCAGGATACTCTGTAATGGTTACTGCAGACACAATCAGGATACTCTGTAATAGTTACTCCAAACACTTAATCAGGATACTCTGTAATAGTTACTCCAGACACTTAATCAGGATACTCTGTAGTAGTTACTCCAGACACTTTATCAGGATACTCTGTAATAGTTACTGCAGACACTTAATCAGGATACTCTGTAATATTTACCCTAGACACTTAATCAGGATACTCTGTAATAGTTACCCCAGACACTTAATCAGGATACTCTGTAATAGTTACTGCAGACACAATCAGGATACTCTGTAATAGTTACTCCAAACACTTAATCAGGATACTCTGTAATAGTTACTGCAGACACAATCAGGATACTCTGTAATAGTTACTCCAGACACTTAATCAGGATACTCTGTAATAGTAACTCCCGACACTTAATCAGGATACTCTGTAATAGTTACTGCAGACACAATCAGGATACTCTGTAATAGTTACACCAAACACTTAATCAGGATACTCTGTAATAGTTACTCCAGACATTTAATCAGGATACTCTGTAGTAGTTACTCCAGACACTTTATCAGGATACTCTGTAATAGTTACTGCAGACACTTAATCAGGATACTCTGTAATATTTACCCTAGACACTTAATCAGGATACTCTGTAATAGTTACCCCAGACACTTAATCAGGATACTCTGTAATAGTTACTGCAGACACAATCAGGATACTCTGTAATAGTTACTCCAAACACTTAATCAGGATACTCTGTAATAGTTACTCCAGACACTTAATCAGGATACTCTGTAATAGTAACTCCCGACACTTAATCAGGATACTCTGTAATAGTTACTGCAGACACAATCAGGATACTCTGTAATAGTTACTCCAAACACTTAATCAGGATACTCTGTAATAGTTACTCCAGACACTTAATCAGGATACTCTGTAGTAGTTACTCCAGACACTTTATCAGGATACTCTGTAATATTTACCCTAGACACTTAATCAGGATACTCTGTAATAGTTACCCCAGACACTTAATCAGGATACTCTGTAATATTTACCCTAGACACTTAATCAGGATACTCTGTAATAGTTACCCCAGACACTTAATCAGGATACTCTGTAATAGTTACTGCAGACACTTAATCAGGCTACTCTGTAATGGTTACCCCAGGCACTTAATCAGGATACTCTGTAATAGTTACCCCAGTCACTTAATCGGGATACTCTGTAATAGTAACTGCAGACACTTAATCAGGATACTCTGTAATAGTTACTCCAAACACTTAATCAGGATACTCTGTAATAGTTACTCCAGACACTTAATCAGGATACTCTGTAGTAGTTACTGCAGACACAATCAGGATACTCTGTAGTAGTTACTCCAGACACTTTATCAGGATACTCTGTAATATTTACCCTAGACACTTAATCAGGATACTCTGTAATAGTTACCCCAGACACTTAATCAGGATACTCTGTAATATTTACCCTAGACACTTAATCAGGATACTCTGTAATAGTTACCCCAGACACTTAATCAGGATACTCTGTAATAGTTACTGCAGACACTTAATCAGGCTACTCTGTAATGGTTACCCCAGGCACTTAATCAGGATACTCTGTAATAGTTACCCCAGTCACTTAATCGGGATACTCTGTAATAGTAACTGCAGACACTAAATCAGGATACTCTGTAATAGTTACTCCAAACACTTAATCAGGATACTCTGTAATAGTTACTCCAGACACTTAATCAGGATACTCTGTAGTAGTTACTCCAGACACTTTATCAGGATACTCTGTAATAGTTACTGCAGACACTTAATCAGGCTAATCTGTGATAGTTACTCCAGACACCTAATCAGGATACTCTGTAATAGTTACCCCAGACACTTAATCAGGATACTCTGTAATATTTACCCTAGACACTTAATCAGGATACTCTGTAATAGTTACCCCAGACACTTAATCAGGATACTCTGTAATAGTTACTGCAGACACTTAATCAGGCTACTCTGTAATGGTTACCCCAGGCACTTAATCAGGATACTCTGTAATAGTTACCCCAGTCACTTAATCGGGATACTCTGTAATAGTAACTGCAGACACTTAATCAGGATACTCTGTAATAGTTACTCCAAACACTTAATCAGGATACTCTGTAATAGTTACTCCAAACACTTAATCAGGATACTCTGTAATAGTTACTCCAGACACTTAATCAGGATACTCTGTAGTAGTTACTCCAGACACTTTATCAGGATACTCTGTAATAGTTACTGCAGACACTTAATCAGGCTACTCTGTGATAGTTACTCCAGACACCTAATCAGGATACTCTGTAATAGTTATTCCAGACACTTAATCAGGCTACTCTGTAATATTTACTGCAGACACTTAATCAGGATACTCTGTAATAGTTACTCCAGACAATCAGGATACTCTGTAATTGTTACTCCATCAGGATACTCTGTAACAGTTACTCCGGACAATCAGGATACTCTGTAATAGTTACTCCAGGATACTCTGTTACCATGGTTACTCCAGACATAAATTTTTATACTCTTGTAGGTAAATGCCAGATCAGGATCACACTCGAGGCTCCGCCTCTCGTGAGATCCTTGATCTGGCATTAACCAACTCGAGGTGATACAAACTTCCAGAACACGTTACTTTAGTAATAATCCTATTATATTCATCTCTGACACATATAATTCACTATATTCATCACCAAGACATATAATTCACTGCATTCATCACAAAGACATATAATTCACTATATTCATCACTAACACATAATTCACTATATTAATCACTATGACATATAATACCCTATATTCATCACTAACACATAATTCACTATATTCATCACTAAGACATATAATTCACTATATTCATCACTAAGACATATAATGTGGGATGATAAAACTGCATTTTGTATACTGTGTTCCTCAATAGGAGTATGACCGGCAGTTAGAAGAGATGGGGAAGCAATACGAGGAGGAGAAAGTGAGTAAAGTGAAACTGGAGCAGGATATGATCAAGTTACGGGCCTTCTACGACAGTAAACTCATGAACCTCGATGGACAGATAGGGAAACTGCCAACCACAGCAGAAGGTAATATACCTCAACTGTTCATTATAAATATTGCATTTGTAATACATACTTGATTGTGAGTCAAAGGCTATGTAAAATATTCAATATTCAGTCCAATAATTGCTCGATCGTTGAAATATTTGCAGCAAATAATTTTGGTTTGGTTTGAAAAAATATTCACAATTAAATATATGTAGTAGGATCAAGATTGGTAGAAATGCATTTTAGGTTTTAAGTTCAGAAAATAACTGTTATTCTTTATATCTGATTTATACTTTAATTACTGTTAGCACTTTTATTTATGTTAAACCATCACCATTGGGTAGTTAAACATCTACTAATGTGGAAATTGATAATCTTTTGAAATCAATGCAATAGTTTTATCTGTTTTTCATGGTCTTTGAAGCACCAAACAGTGATATTACTAAAGTTGTTTTGCGGTGTAATTTTAAGTTTCATAACACTGTTTCCATGTATTCTGTCATGGTATTGTCACATAGAATAGGTTTTCTTTGAAGCAATGTACACACACACCTACCTTCTATATTGTTTTACAAATATTTGCCTTATATTTACATTGTATATCTGTGAAGTATGTTATGCCGATATTGACATATACGTTCCTCCATTTACATGCTGTTGTACTGTGAGGCGCATGCATCTTCCATTTTTATACAAATCATAATTTTTGTACAAATAAACAACAAATACTCCTTTTTGTAAATGTTGCAAAATTATATTGAATGCATGCTATGCTAATACTGTCTGTTGCAAAATGATTATTTATATTTTTTTTCCAGATTATTTACGCGATTTTCAATTTTGCTCTAGAATTTGAATGAATTGTATAGAAATTGTAATGATTTCAGGCAGAACACATAATCCAGACAGATTTACTATAGCATGTATCAGATCCCTTTTTCATTGTGCCCATATGTGTAATATATGTTGCATAACAGTGGCCACCACAACATACAAACTTCTCATTATTATGTTAGCCAATCGAACAAATGAAAACCAGCAAATGCGCATGATGGCCTTTCAAAACTTCATGGAGGCATTCAAGATGGCCGCTGACCCCAAACTCGGAGTAAAGGGTACTAAGCCTAAAGGTGACCCTGCAGTAACAACGGTCCTTCTAGTCTCTTAATCTAGTAGTTGGCTGAGAATGCACCAGATATGAATCCAGTAGTTTTGCATTGTTTTCTTAAGGTTCAGACAGAGTTATAATGGACTGAAAACATCTTCTTTTATGAATTACAAGGTCCTTTCTGTTATGAACTACAATGTCCTTCCTGTTATAAATTACAGTGTCCTTCCTGTTATGAATTAAATATCCCTCCTATTTATAATGTCTTTCCTGTTATGAATTATAATTACCTTCCTGTTATGAATTATATTGTCTTTTTTTAATTATAATGTCCTTCCTGTTATGCTGGTTTGGATTATCCATCCTGTTATGAATTATAGTGTCCTTCCTGTTATGTTTAAATGTCCTTCCCATTATGAATTAATGTCATTCCTGTTACAAATGAAATGTCCTTCCTCTTATGATGTTACAAATTATAATGTCCTTCCTGTTATGAATCATAGTATCCTTCCTGTAATTAATTATAATGTCCTTTCTGTGATGAATTACAAAGTCCTTTCTGTGATGAATTATATTGTCATTCTTGTTATGAATTATAATGTCCTTTCTGTGATGAATTACAAAGTCCTTTCTGTGATGAATTATATTGTCATTCTTGTTATGAATTATAATGTCCTTTCTGTTATGAATTACAAAGTACTTTCTGTGATGAATTATATTGTCATTCTTGTTATGAATTATAATGTCCTTTCTGTTATGAATTACAAAGTCCTTTCTGTGATGAATTATATTGTCATTCTTGTTATGAATTATAATGTCCTTTCTGTTATGAATTATAATGTCCTTTCTCTTATGAATTACAAAGTCCTTTCTGTGATGAATTATATTGTCATTCTTGTTATGAATTATAATGTCCTTTCTCTAATAAATTATAATGTCCTTTCTCTTATGAATTACAATGTCCTTTCTGTTATGATGCACTCATTCTTTTGAGCATAAATATTGCGCGACTTTGAATTATAATGTCTTTCCTGTTATAATGTCTTTCCTGTTATGAATTATAATGTCTTTCCTGTTAAGAATTTATAATGTCTTTCCTGTTATAGAGTATAGTGGCCTGCCAGCATGGAATTACAATGTCCTTCCTTTCCTGATATAGTGTCTTTTCTGTTATGAATTATGTCTTTCCTGGTATGAATTATAATGTCTTTCCTGTTAAGAATTTATAGTGTCCTTATTGTTATGGAGTATGTCCTTTCTCTTATGAATTACAAAGTCCTTTCTGTGATGAATTATATTGTCATTCTTGTTATGAATTATAATGTCCTTTCTCTTATAAATTATAATGTCCTTTCTCTTATGAATTACAATGTCCTTTCTGTTATGATGCACTCATTCTTTTGAGCATAAATATTGCGCGACTTTTAATTATAATGTCTTTCCTGTTATAATGTCTTTCCTGTTATGAATTATAATGTCTTTCCTGTTAAGAATTTATAATGTCCTTCCTGTTATAGAGTATAGTGGCCTGCCAGCATGGAATTACAATGTCCTTCCTTTCCTGATATAGTGTCTTTTCTGTTATGAATTATGTCTTTCCTGGTATGAATTATAATGTCTTTCCTGTTAAGAATTTATAGTGTCCTTATTGTTATGGAGTATAGTGTCCTTCCAGCATTGAATTACAATGTCCTTCCTTTTCTGTTATAATGTCTTTCCTGTTATGAATTATATTGTCCTTTCTTCCTGTTATGAATTTTAATGTCTTTCCTTTTATGAATTACAACGCTGTTCCTGTTAAGAATTTATAATGTCCTTCCTGTTATGGAGTATAGTGTCCTTCCAGCATTGAATTACAGTGTCCTTCCTGTTATGAATTACAATGCCGTTCCTGTTATGAATTATAATGTCTTTCCTGTTATGAATTATACTGTCCTTTCTTCCTGTTATGAATTTTAATGTCTTTCCTTTTATGAATTATAATGTCTTTCCTGTTAAGAATTTATAATGTCCTTCCTGTTATGGAGTATAGTGTCCTTCCAGCATTGAATTACAGTGTCCTTCCTGTTATGAATTACAATGCCGTTCCTGTTATGAATTATAATGTCTTTCCTTTTATGAATTATAATGTCTTTCCTGTTAAGAATTTATAATGTCCTTCCTGTTATGGAGTATAGTGTCCTTCCAGCATTGAATTACAGTGTCCTTCCTGTTATGAATTACAATGCCGTTCCTGTTATGAATTATAATGTCTTTCCTTTTATGAATTATAATGTCTTTCCTGTTAAGAATTTATAATGTCCTTCCTGTTATGGAGTATAGTGTCCTTCCAGCATTGAATTACAATGCCCTTCCTGTTATGAATTACAATGCCCTTGCTGTCATGAATTAAATGCCCTTCCTGTTATTAATTAATGAATTGATGTTGTCCAATGTCTGGCCTTGATGTTGTCTTGATGTTGTCCCATGTCTGGCCTTGATGTTGTCCCATGTCTGGCCTTGATGTTGTCCCGTGTCTGGCCTTGATGTTACCAGATAGTCAAGAATGTCACATACTGCTTTGACTTTCCTAAAAGGAAGGACAATGAACTGTTGAACATGTTATTATCCATAAGTTTATATCTGGTGTAATGACTCGCCCAGCTAATTTCCAGAGGGCCACATTTATACGTATAGAACTATAGTTCTGCTATTTTTATATTCTTGTTATATTCAAGCTAGGTTTATAGTCTTATTACATACTTAATAAAGAATAGACCATTTGCAAAATCTCGGGCAATTCTGTCGAAGTTGAGAAAGTAGACAAATTGCATGAGATGCTGTAAATCTAAATAGACCAATATCTCAGAGGCTAGTTTCTGTTTATGTTTAGAGGTGATTATCGTACAAGAGAGAGCCTGTAATGCAACAGTGCACATGTTAACACATATGTACATATTAGGCTTATGTGTAACTTTAACAGCATTATGCATACTCACATGGTTATATCTTTATGTTTTATTTGGAAATGTGTACTTCTTATTTATGTTCTTTGAATGAAGATCCATAATAGTTAGTTGTAGATAGATACTATAATATGCACTAGAAGCGGTGCTAAACATCTTCATGGTACGGCTTCAGACATATAGCAATATTATTACTGGTGCATGTCATAAGAAATATCAGTCTTAGTTGTAATGTAAAAATGCTTCTACGTGTATTATAAACATGCTTAAAAATGAGTGCACAACCTTATAGATTTTAGATTTGTTTATTCTTTAATTCCAAGCTTTATACCTATTAATATATTGATATATCTTTAAGATAAAAGTAACCAAAATATTTTTTTATTAAATGTTATTTTAATAAAAACAAATGTTTAAATTACTATAATTTATTTAAGATGATATTTTTCTATACATTTTTTTAAAATAAAGGAAAGATTACATTCGTTTCTGATAATGCTTTCTTTTTTAAATATTCTTTCTTATGTGATACACATTCATTGCTACAGCATTTGGCCACCTCAAGCCAGGAAGACTTCTGCATTGCTGCATCGCCATCATTATATTAAAGTTTTATTGTAGAGTTTATATTCTCCCAAACTGTATATTGTATTAAAGGTATTTAACCAAATTGTAATATGACTTATCTCCCCTTGTGATTGGACAGTTTTAGGAGAACTTGATGATGAAACTGAGCAGAGTGAGTGCCCTTGGAAATCCGGTGTTTGATTGGTTCATTGCCTTATTATGCATGTGCTGTTATTTGCATATATGCAAATTGAGATAAATAATTATTTTCTTTGGATGTTTTTTCCTTGAAATTATGGTTAGCATTTTGTGAAATATATTTCAAGTGTATTATAAAAAATTGAAATGTTATCAGAAAGTTACCACATTCAAACAGGTCTACCTGATTATGAATATAAGGTTTTCTGTTGTCTTTATTTTATTAAAGTTTAGTTTGGTGCAATTTTTCCATCATAATGTTCAAGAAAATAGAACTCATGTTTTAAACCTGGACATTTAGTTCTCGAAGCCAAATCTCAATTTGCATATAACTTCCCAACCTCAAAATGAAATTGTTGTCATTTAAATCTTTGGTTATTTATTTGTCAATATTGAAGGTAATGTCTTTAACTTGATTTATTACTTATTATATAAAATGAAAACTAAATAAAATATTGCATATATATATATAAACAATTTTAAATGTATATGTTTTAAAATGACAACAATTTTAAAGCTTTCATCCTTGTTCCAAAATAATGGTCAACCAATGAGAACAACATATGAATGAGATTATATATGTATATTGTTCCCTTTATTATTTACTAATATTTCCTTCTGTGTTCCCTTGTGCACACACCAACACACACATGTTCCAGTGTTCCTGATTGATCATTCCGCACTTGCCTTCAATATTGTACGAACACATGCTTGTATTCACTTTGCAGTATCCGGCACCCTGAATGTTTATACAGTTACTGTTGTGCCTTCGCCAAGCTGGTTTTCCTCTTGCATGCAATAACGATCAGCTTCATTATACCCTGCAAAATGAAGTTTAGCTGGTGTATACTGGATTCAGTCTGTCCGTCCGTCTCTAGATACTACCTTTTTGTCTACTCTATATCTCTTCAAGACGGATAGTCACACTCATAACACGTTACAGGTTAATTGTTCATGATGAGAGAGTGACCTTTATACATTTTGGGGTCAGTATGTTTAAGATCAAGGTCACCATGACTTGATAATCAATGGAAACCCTTATCTACTTCATATCTCATCAAATCAGATTTGTAGCCCTTATCATGAAACTGAACATGTTGTAGACTCTCTGTGGCGAGAGAATGGCCTCTATACATTGTAGGGTCAATAGGTTCAAGGTCAAGGTCACCATGACCTGATAATGAAAAACCATGCCTGCTATATAACTCTTCAGAATATGCTTGAAGCATTACAGGTAGACTGTTCATGGTGTAAAGGATGACATATTCAACCTATACATTTTGGCTCTTGATTTAACATTTGGGGGGAAATAAAAATTCAACTATGTTCAAATCGTCGATAAACATCATTTCGAGTGTCAATACTCTGTATAAAAAAAATATACAGTGTCCATACTGGCAACAACTGTCAATTTCCACACAAAGATTTACAATATGTTTAAAATTGTGAAATCCGTGACCTGAGGCTACGTCAGTCTACATCGGTTACATAGGGATGAAAATACTTTGTATGACCTATTGATGAATGTTTTATGCTTTATAATAATGTTTACATGCATGACATAGCGCAGTGATTAAACGATGGACACTGAATCCGGTAATCGCGGGTTGGAGCTTCACAGGTGCCACTGGGTTCCATCTATTTCAATTTATTCTATGTAATGTAAAAATAAGCAATGCTCATATACGAAAGGGCATTTTATGTATACTGTTCTCTTACCTTTCTCAATGAATTAAAACTTTTATTTTTGCTTAACAGAGCATTACTTTATACATAGTTTCACCTTTTCTTCTGTTTGATTTTGCATTTTTGAGTGATCAACTGTTCACGACTATGTCTCAAAGATTTGTTTTGTATTTTATTTCCATCTTTTTATTCTCACCTAGACTATCTACTGTTATTTTGAGGCGGCTACCTTATATAGGGACTGTCAGCAGTTGGGGAGGGTATTGATGTCCAATAAATCTGAAAGACAATTTTGATAGTAGAGCAATTTTAATAAACATTTTAATCATACTTTATAAAGTGAGGTAATTTTGAAGGAAAAACACAAGATGCTTCGATTATTGGCAGTCATACTCCATTTATTTAACATTCTCTGAATGGAATATTGTGAAATTTTGATAATTCTTTGTATATAGGCGCCATATAACCTTTCATGTGTTGGTGCGCCTTAAAACCCAAATTCAATTCAATTGTATTAACTCAAGATTTTGATATTACCAAAAAGTCAATTTTGAGCCGAAAAAACAACACCACCATGACCGACTGCAAGTTGTAATTTATTTCAAAAAGTATGATTTGTATGGAATCTCTTTAAATGCTGCTCTCACTGAATGTCTACAACTCTTATTTATTGAATGCCTTCATCCAAAACTACTGACGGTCCCTTATACTTTAAATGTATAATACGAAAAATTGGAAATAATATTTGAAACTCATAATTATATATGTCTGTATATATCTCTTCTTACATACTGATGATGGACATAAAATAATTAAGTTTACAGTTGTACGAGTACTTGTATTCATACTAAGTTAATTACACTATATTCAGTCATAAAATTACTTTTTAACTCATTTTTTTTGTTCATATTCATTGCAGTATTGAAGTGGGCTGTAGAATTTAATCAAATGATTATTTTTAATGTAGAATGAAATAAACTTGCCGAAATATTTATTTAATTGATTTAATTAACAGCATGATATAACTTATATATATATATATATATATTTTTGCTGACCAATGTTTAGCCAATTAGTTACATAATAAAACATTGAAGAGTATTATAATATTATTTCTATTAATTTTTATAATTGTGCAATTCATCTACTCAGCAATACTAGTTCATGCTACATCATGGAGTGTTCACACTGCAGTCACTGGATTAAGACATTTAACAAAAAGTAATATGTCGATACTATACATTAATAGTAATGAAAATATCAAGGAAAGTAATTTATTTCACACATTTTTAACTGTCATTCAAACCTCCGGAAAAAAAGTTTGAGTTTGAGTGATACCCATGGCATTGCATTTACTTGAAATCTGCCAGATGTTTTTATTATAATGAAAATGAAAAACATGATACTGTCCCTTAAATAATATTAATTGAACTGACCACCATTTTTGTTGAGAAGATAATATTTGTAGGAAATACTGAATAACAGTAACAGATACCGATATCTATTGTTTTCATTTGGAACACACAAACAAAGAAACACACATGAATGTGGCCTGTTTTAAGGACTGTTGGTTCGCCATCTTTAAACAAAAAACCAAAAATGGATGGGGATATGGTCATGTGAAATTTTCAAACAAATGCATATTTTAGGCCTGACCGAAATGATGTCTCGCTGCTCTAGATGGATAAATGGACCATTCTATGGTGCTCTAGATGGATAAATGGACCATTCTATGGACCACTCTAGATGGATAAATGGACCATTCTATGCTCTAGATGGATAAATGGACCATTCTATGGACCACTCTAGATGGATAAATGGACCATTCTATGGACCACTCTAGATGGATAAATGGACCATTCTATGGACCATTCTATGGAACAATTTATTTCACGTAAAAAACAAAATAACTTTGAGGATAATTGTACCAAACTTTCCAAATATAAAGGGCTAAATTTCTGCCATATCGGTATTCCTTCTGAAATTATGTTCACATCAATAGTGTTTAATTACTGTCATGTACTATATGGTTGACAATGCCCATAAAATATGCATTTTAAAGATGGCAGACCAATAAGCCTTAAATACGCTTCAGTAGATATAGGAATCTAAAATTTCTTTTACCAAATTCTTTGGTGGTAGGAAAACTTAATCACTTCACATATGTATTAGGCCTTTTCTGTTCCAGACTGTGTCTAAGCTAGATCATCTGCGACACTTGCTCTGTTTTTTTCAAGACAGACTTCTAGAAACTTCTAATTTTGTTTTTTTGATGCGACTTTCATTTTACTGAAATACGGTATCGTTTCTGATTGGCTGGCACAGTCACACCAGACAGAACAACAGAAGGACAGTGCACTATTTCATAATTTAATAAATAAACAAGGAGGAAAACTTCATCATAAAAAATTAAAAATTTAAGACATGCAGTTCCGGTTTCATTTTGTCTGCACAAAGGGTCAGGACATTTGTATTTAACATCAATTGTCAAAGATGATCAAGACTAGTCTCTGTCCTATTATGGAATGGTTCAGTAAGTTATTTCAGTCTGTCATCTTTAGGACTGGTTAGGTTAGATATTTTCTAGCGAATGAAAATTGTCCTTTTGTGGAATTAAATGCAAAAAGTTTTAAACTTTCCTTGTAGAAAAATAGTGCTTATATTGACAGGTCAGGACAGGGAGCTGCTCTTTAAGCTGAACAGACAAACAATCCCCTTTGATTTTACACCTAAAATAAAAAATGAAACAGTTACAAAATAAAATCTCTCGAGTCCTGAATGTAGTGCTATACAATATGGTTGATAAATTTAAAGAAACATTATCTGTGCTGTATTACAGTTGTAGCTGAAGAAGAAACTGCGGAGGGTAAGGATGGGAAGAAAACCAACAAGAAGGCCGCTGCTGGAGGAGCTGGAACTGCACTGGCCGGGGCAGCCATTATGAGAAATGCTGATGGCACACCCATGAGGAATGCAGAGGGAAAGGTAACATTATATGGGTTCTACAATTTTTGCTTCCATCAGTATGTTAAATGGTATCGAAACATGTTGAATCACCAATAATATAGTTTTTATGCCCCCCACCAAAAAACTTCACACAAATGTTATATAGTTTTTATGCTCCCCCCCACCCCCATCAGGTCCGTACCTCAAAGGTCAAGGTCATACTTGACGGTCAAAAGTCAAATGAGTCAAAGTTTTCGGGGGAATTTGTCACTTATTGCTGGTATTTCTTGTTAGCCTCTGTTTTTACAAAGAAAGCGCTGTTGTCACCATGTGAATGTCAGCGTCGTTTTTCATTAATATTTTGACAGTTGACAGAATTCAGGATTTGTTTAATTGTTCAAAGTTGTATACTAAAGTGCCTTTCTTTGACAAAGCAATATGCGAGCTGCGCTGTTCTCCGACAGCTCTTGTTTTAAAATAATAATTATAAAAGACAAAGAATGACTACAATATCAGTGATGCATGTATGAGTTTGTGTGTTGCCGTCACTTTATAAAAGAGATACATTTCTAAAAACGTCTGCTATTTTACTGCCAGGTTATTACTCGTACAGAGGGTGTCACACCGGAGTTTGTGGATGATGATGGCAGTGGTGAACTGCAGGATAGACCTGGTTCTGTAATGGGAGAACAGCTGCCTTCCGGGCCAGGTAATTATAATCTAATACTGCAGTATAAATACAGAGGAATGCAGTGGTACAGGGTGACCAACACAGTAGTATTTGATTGTACATTCTAGAACTTAGGCTTCAGGAAGCAGTTAGTGATATTTTGTAAAAAGAGAAATAGAATAACCAAAAGCACACAAGACAAGGTCATTTGATGAATTGGTGTTTGTTTTAGATCATGCTTTCATAGTGTTTAAGGGACACACAGCAATCTTGAAGTATTTAATCAGCACGTTCATTTATTAATCAAGTATCAGACTTTACATCTGCTTGCATACCAAACTAAATCAAAGGCAGTACAATTTTGAGTTCTTCTGTTTTCTTCATAGGTTTAAATATATGATTGGTGCACTATAATCAACATATAGTAATCTGCAAATGCAATTTGGTTTGAACTAATCAAATAATAATTATTTTTAAAGATTTGCAAAATATGCAAGTTATGTAGAGTGTTTTATGTCCCTTTAACAAACTCTATTAATCTCCTAGCTAACTTACTTCTAACAAAATATATGGACCACAACACAGAGAAAAACCCGGATTCTTACTCTTCCTGACACTGCATTTTGTATGTTGCTTTTGTATTACCGTTGTTAATTTAAGAGTATTTTAATACATTTCAAACATTTATTTTATATGTTAAATGGTTCTTCGGACATAATAATAATACATTGCCAACTTCTGAATTCAGATATGTATTATGATTCGGATGAACATGTAGATCATGATCAGCAAGGTGAGATTACCCCACCCACACTCTCCTCCTTCTTATTATCTATTTGACCTTTATATAGGCTTTGTCTATATCTGTCCTATATATGGTACAAATAATATATCAAGATTGTTTTACATGATTTTTTTCTTTTCATATTGTTCCAGTTCCTTTTCATTTTGATTTGTTTCTTTACAATTACCATCCAGTTCCATTGTTGGCATTTTTGTATAGGTAGAGACTACCTTTTGAGGTAGAGACTACCTTTTGAGGTAGAGACTACCTTTTGTATCATATCTGTAGCTTTTTATCCCTCGCAAAACAAAGTTTTCACAAGTATACAAACGAGGTCTGTTTGTCCAACAGTCGCACTTTTCGTTTCTGAAGCATATTTTCAAAACCACTCGACGTATCTTCATGAGGCTTGCTACACATACCAAACGTGTTTAATTTGTCAAAAATTGGTTTCTGTGCTTAATCCCAAGCGGCTTGCCAAGAGTTACAAATATATGTGTTGATACAACTTTTAAAATCAGTATAAGGTAATTTGGCATTAGATATATGTAAACCTAATGCAGCTTTAGCAGCACTATCAGCTCTATCATTACCACGTATTCCTACATGGCTTGGAAGCCAGCAGAAAATTATAGCGTTATCAAGTATAAGAGAATTGTACTTTTAAGCTTCTTGAAATTTGCTACATTTATCATTCGAGTGGTCTTCAAGTTTCATAAATCATTTTACATGAATATCTTTGGCATTTATCAGGGTTCCATTGAACTATATATATAAATTTTGTTTCAATGGAAACAAGGTTGTCATTTTAATACAAACATTAATTACCGATGAAGATGAAAATTGCCTCATTTATTAACTTATTGGCCTAGTTTGTACATACGTGTAACTATTTTTGCTATTAGATAAAAACTAAGCTGTTGTGGGGGTATTGCTGACGGCATTTTGTTGTATTGCTACTTTAGCTTAGTTGTATCACAGCTTAAATGTATAGTAAAGTGTACCAATTAACAGCATATTGTTCGTCTACACAAAAAGTTAACCCAATCTGTTTATAACAATTATAACGACTATATAACTATTGATTTCAGTCTGCTAAGACATTAATAAATATCAGAACATGCAGTTGACATTTTATTTTTCAAAATATCGTTTTACCCTGTTAATTCAATAGCGTTAAAGGATTCAAGTGTATTGTATCATAGTGTATTTGGTTTATATAGTATTACCATTTCACCAATGTATCATATCTTAGATTAGAGGTGTATTTTTTATTGATCTTCCTACCATTTTATACAATTGTAATCATTATAAATTCTGCTACCTTAAACAAAGCATTATTTGCATCATTGATGTATTCTTCCATTCTCTTTGTTATTCTTGTGTGATCCTTAGAATAAAGCACTATGTTTCTTGGAGCATGTGGGGTTACACTGTCTTGTCCAAATGATATTCCTTCCTGGAGTATGTGGAGTTATACTGACTTGTCCAAATGATATTCCTTGATGGAGTATGTGGAGTTACACTGACTTTTCTGTATGCCAGTTCATGCTGTAGCAGGTGGGGTTACTTAGACTTGTCTTTATGACATTCCTTCCTGGAGCCTGTGGGGTTAGACTGACCTGTATGTATGACATTCCTTCCTGGAGTATGTGGAGTTACACAGACCTGTCTGTATGACACTCCTTTCTGGAGCATGTGGGATTACACTGACCCATCTGTATGACACTCTTTCCTGGAGCCTGTGGGGTTACACTGACTTGTCTGTATGGCATTCCTGTTGGAGCATTTGGGGTTACACTGACTTGTCTGTATGACAATCCTTCCTGGAGCCTGTGGGGTTACACTGACTTGTCTGTACGGCATTCCTCTTGGAGCATTTGGGGTTACACTGACTTGTCTGTATGACAATCCTTCCTGGAGCCTGTGGGGTTACACTGACTTGTCTGTATGACATTCCTTCCTGGAATATGTGGGGTTACACTGACTTGTCTGTATGACATTCCTTCCTGGAGCCTGTGGGGTTACACTGACTTGTCTGTATGACATTCCTTCCTGGAATATGTGGGGTTACACTGTCTTGTCTGTATGACATTCCTTTCTGGAGTATGTGGGGTTACACTGACTTGTCTGTATGACATTCCTTCATTCCTGGAATATGTGGGGTTACACTGACTTGTCTGTATGACATTCCTTCCTGGAGCATGTGGGGTTACACAGACTTGTCTGTATGACATTCCTTCCTGGAATATGTGGGGTTACACTGACTTGTCTGTTTGACATTCCTTCCTGGAATATGTGGGGTTACACTGACTTGTCTGTATGACATTCCTTCCTGGAATATGTGGGGTTACTCTGACTTGTCTGTATGATATTCCTTCCTGGAATATGTGGGGTTACACTGACTTGTCTGTATGACATTCCTTCCTTGTCTGTATGACATTCCTTCCTGGAATATGTGGGGTTACACTGACCTGTCTGTATGACGTTCCTTCCTGGAGTATGTGGGGTTACACTGACCTGTCTGTATGACATTCCTTCCTGGAATATGTGGGGTTACACTGACTTGTCTGTATGACATTCCTTCCTGGAGTATGTGGGGTTACACAGACCTGTCTGTATGACTTCCCTTCCTGAAGTATGTGGGGTTACACTGACTTGTATGTATGACATTCCTTCCTGGAGTATGTGGAGTTACACAGACCTGTCTGTATGACACTCCTTTCTGGAGCATGTGGGATTACACTGACCTGTCTGTATGACACTCTTTCCTGGAGTATGTGGGGTTACACTGACTTGTCTGTTTGACATTCCTTTCTGGAGCATGTGGGATTACACTGACCTGTCTGTATGACATTCCTTCCTGGTGCATGTGGGGTTACACTGACTTGTCTGTTTGACATTCCTTACTGGAGCATGTGGGGTTACACTGACCTGTATGTATGACATTCCTTCCTGGAATATGTGGGGTTACACTGACTTGTCTGTATGACATTCCTTCCTGGAGTATGTGGGGTTACACAGACCTGTATGTATGACATTCCTTCCTTGAGTATGTGGGATTACACATACCTGTCTTTATGACATTCCTTCCTGGAGTATGTGGGGTTACACTGACCTGTCTATATGACATTCCTTGCTGAAGCATGTGGGATTACACTGACCTGTCTGTTTGCCATTCCTCCTGGAGCATGTTGGGTTACACATACCTGTCTGTTTGCCATTCCTTCCTGGAGTGTGTGGGGTTACAATGACCTGTCTGTATGACATTCCTTCCTGGGGTATGTGGGATTACACAGACTTGGTTGTTTGCCATTCCTCCTGGAGTATGTGGGGTTACACTGACCTGTCTGTATGACATTCCTTCCTGGAGTATGTGGGGTTACACAGACCTTTCTGTTTGCCATTCCTTCCTGGAGCATGTGGGGTTACACTGACCTGTCTGTTTGCCATTCCTTCCTGTAGTATGTGTGGTTACACTGACCTGTCTGTTTGCCATTCCTTCCTGGAGTGTGGGGTTACACTGACCTGTATGTTTGCCATTCCTTCCTGAAGTATGTGGGGTTACACTGACCTGTCTGTGTGCCATTCCTTCCTGGAGTATGTGGGGTTACACTGAATTGTCTGTATGACATTCCTTCCTGAAGCATGTGGGGTTACACTGAATTGTCTGTATGGTATTCCTTCCTGAAGCATGTGGGGTTACACTGACTTGTCTGTATGACATTTCTTCCAGAAGCATGTGGGGTTACACCGTCTTGTCTGTATGGTATTCCTTCCTGGAGCATGAGGGGTTACACTGACTTGTCTGTATGGTATTCCTTCCTGGAGCATGTGGGGTTTCACTGACCAGTCTGTATGACATTTCTTCCAGAAGCATGTGGGGTTACACTGACTTGTCTGTATGGTATTCCTTCCTGGAGCATGTGGGGTTTCACTGACCAGTCTGTATGACATTTCTTCCAGAAGCATGTGGGGTTACACTGACTTGTCTGTATGGTATTCCTTCCTGGAGCATGTGGGGTTTCACTGACCAGTCTGTACTGCACCTTTGTTTATGGAGTTATTTTACCAATATGATCTTTCATCAAACTTGTGCTGCCCTACTATTCAAAATGCAGTCTGGGTAATCTGTGTTTTAATACACAATTTGAAGGGTTGTTATTAAAAATAGATTTAAAATTAGGTTCAATAATATATGGAAGAAAAATATTTTTATTCTTTAAAGTGCTCACCGTAATTAAATGCACATTTTGATTATATAATATGGAAGATATGAACATTCATATAGAGAGTGTGAAGCAAGTATTTCTTTATGTTTTATGTGGTGTAGTTTATGTTTTATGCCATGTAGTTTTATTGTCATAGCTCTTTATTCACCCATTTTATTCATCCAGTCAGTGCTGACATTTCTTAAAAAGACATTGTTGAGGATAATTATAGTTCTGTAATATTGTCTTTTCAGTGTTTCGTTTGTGATAAAATGCTTTATAACTATTGTCGCATTTTTTTCTCAGCCATGGTTTGCATTCTTAATTTAGCATGTCATTGAAATTTGCAGCTGGAATTAATTCTAAAATGACATATGATAATAATGTTAGTATTGTGATGTTGTAACTACCATCGGTTATAACTACAAGTATTCTATGTTCAGTACAAGTATTCTATGTTCAGTTATAACTACAAGTATTCTATGTTCAGTTATAACTACAAGTATTCTATGTTCAGTACAAGTATTCTATGTTCAGTTATAACTACAAGTATTCTATGTTCAGTTATAACTACAAGTATTCTATGTTCAGTACAAGTATTCTATGTTCAGTTATAACTACAAGTATTCTATGTTCAGTTATAACTACAAGTATTCTATGTTCAGTACAAGTATTCTATGTTCAGTTATAACTACAAGTATTCTATGTTCAGTTATAACTACAAGTATTCTATGTTCAGTTATAACTACAAGTATTCTATGTTCAGTTATAACTACAAGTATTCTATGTTCAGTTATAACTACAAGTATTCTATGTTCAGTTATAACTACAAGTATTCTATAGTCAGTTATAACTACAAGTATTCTATAGTCAGTTATAACTACAAGTATTCTATAGTCAGTTATAACTACAAGTATTCTATAGTCAGTTATAACTACAAGTATTCTATAGTCAGTTATAACTACAAGTATTCTATATTCAGTTATAATTACAAGTATTCTATAGTCAGTTATAACTACAAGTATTCTATATTCAGTTATAACTACAAGTATTCTAAAGTCAGTTATAACTACAAGTATTCTATAGTCAGTTATAACTACAAGTATTCTATAGTCAGTTATAACTACAAGTATTCTATAGTCAGTTATAACTACAGTCAGTTATAACTACAAGTATTCTATAGTCAGTTATAACTACAAGTATTCTATAGTCAGTTATAACTACAAGTATTCTATATTCAGTTATAACTACAAGTATTCTATATTCAGTTATAACTACAAGTATTCTATATTCAGTTATAACTACAAGTATTCTATAGTCAGTTATGACTACAAGTATTCTATATTCAGTTATGACTACAAGTATTCTATATTCAGTTATAACTACAAGTATTCTGTAGTCAGTTATAACTACAAGTATTCTATAGTCAGTAATAACTACAAGTATTCTATAGTCAGTTATAACTACAAGTATTCATTATAACTACAAGTATTCTATATTCAGTTATAACTACAAGTATTCTATAGTCAGTTATAACTACAAGCATTCTATAGTCAGTTATAACTACAAATATTCTATAGTCAGTTATAACTACAAGTATTCTATAGTCAGTCATAACTACACATATTCTATATTCAGTTATAACTACAAGTATTCTATAGTCAGTTAAAACTACAAGCATTCTATATTCAGTTTTATTGAAAGTTTTACATGTACACAAGTAAATGTACCCATTTATTATTGTTGTAATATACTAGCATAAGGGTAATAGCACTAGCTGAAGGGTAATAACACTTGCCTAAAGGTAATAAAACCAGCCTAAGGGTAATAATAGCGGTGGGGGTTGTGTGTGGAGGAGGAGTGGGGTGGGTGGGGGGAGGGGGGGGATTGCAAATGATTCCTCAAAATGTAAGGAATTTTTACTCTTACAGGGCATAAAATTAATCAACTGACATATAATAGTAGCTAATTTGTTCATTAAGTTGTGTGGCAAGCAAAAAAAACATTGAAATGTTCAGTTGGTCCCCCACCATATCTGAAACATTGCTACACCACTGAAAGTACTACAGTCGATACGTGAGCTCCACAGAAGATATTGTAACTGTCTCAGCTGCTGGTAACCCTTGAGCTGATTCTCCGATGCAGGTACAGCCACATCATCTCATGGGGGCCATCAAAGGAGTTATGCAGTTGATAAAATACCATTATATAGCAGACAAATGAAACAAATATTGTACATATAAAGTATTTATATATTTTCTTCTTTTCAGATGGAGATGATATGAGATTATCAAGTGTGGTAAGTAGGGTTTATAAATGTCACAGGTGAAAAGACATTGTTTTAGCATTGATTGGGTTTATGCTATTGGCATGGTTTAGGTAAAATGATATTAGTGTGGTATAAGTTTATTGCTAATGACTCTGTTCCCATGCCAGTAATAATTAACAGTTTTCCCTTAAGAAGTAACTGGAATAATTTCATTCACAAAAAAATAATTTAGTGGAGGAGATTTTGAATTTTAAATGTTTATAATGGACAATACATTTATCAAGGTTTTAGAGCGACACTTTTATATCGGTAAATGGAATAGAAAACAATACCTCATCCCACCTGTTGAGTAATTATACATTAACAATATTACATTGTTTTGTATAGGTGCTCGGTGACGTACAGTTGGCATATTGGCATATTGCATGTTTTTTAGAGGCACATGAATGCTCCAACAGATAGGTGGAGTAATCAAACTGAAATATAGTAAACATTGATTTTATTAAAATCACTAAAACCTGTGAAACGCTCTACTGATCAAACAACTTTTTTGATAAAATTAGCAATAAATAAGAATTTGTTTAAGATCATGTATATATTACTGTTCGCAATTCTTCCATCTGTAAGTTAATTATGTATTGTTTTCAGAGTGACATGGGCGACGAGTTACAGCAGTCAAGTGGAAGCAGGTCTTCCACTATTGCCCCTCAGGCCCAGGTCCCTGTCCTGGCCCCCAACCAGTCTGCCATCCAGCACCCAGACCAGGACAAGAAAGTAAACATTATCAATGGACAGATGGTGATCCGATCCACACAAGTGTCCGGAGATGAAACCATCCTTATCAGGCCCACCACCAGCGGTGTTCCCATGTCCATGCCGGTCCCCGGCCCCGGAGAGGATGGGAATACCCCCGGGTCCATAGCACCACGATCATCACCCACACACTCAAACATGCAAGAAAAAATAAAGTTTCAACAAAATGAGGCCATGAAAAGGTCAGTGATGGTGTTTTGCGTCCTTAAAATGAACTGCATTAATGCATTCCTTTAGGGTGTAGGAAGGATGGGAGATGTAGGTACATCAGATGCCAGTTAACAGTTATAAATAATGAATACAAACCATGGCTTCTGATGCAGATTGGGTAGAGATTTAAAGAGTTGTGTATGTTTCACTACTGTCAATGCTGCCCTTCTCACATGTGACAGTCAGACAGCCTGGCTACTGTTACTCTATAGAAAGTTTCCACAGACAAGACATCATATTTTACCTATGTTTATTCTACCTTTTTTAACAGGCTGCACGAGTTGGAACAACAAATGGTGGGGGGAGAAAATAAAGAAAACAGAGAGTTGAAAGAAAAGAGAACAAAAAGAAAACGGTTTGCTGAGGAGAGAAAAAGAAAACTAGCAGGTAATGCGAAATATTGCAGTGTCAAGTTTTACTGATTAATACATGCTTATCTAGCAATGGACATGTTACAATGTAAGGTGCAGCCATGAAGGGGAATAAATACCAAAAGATATACAGTGTGAAAAGGATATGAATCTGTTTGTTTATTTCCTTTAAATGTTTGTGTTGTTTTAAGAAGCAAGATTCTTCCTTTGCAGCCATAGAAGATACCTGACATGACCTTTTGTTTCATTTCATTTTGCTTTAAAATGACGAAAAAGTTAATTAAAGAGTTAAAAAGTCTTTTCTTTTTTTTAAGATATTGAGATTATTTAACTGCTGGGATCGATTATAGGGAAATCCTTTACGAGTGGTAGACGTGTGATTCTTTTGACGAACGAGCGCACGCTAGTGATTGGAAAAACAAAGCACGTCTACCATCAAGTGAAGGATTACCCAATAATCAATCCAAGCAGTTAAATAATCTATTTATTACATTTTAAATTACGTTTTTCAAACAAATATTCGCTTTAATGAACGTCATCGGCGGATGACGTCGACGTCAGCAACACTTTGTTGACGTCACGCCTCAACGTCGCAACGTTAGTTATCATTGTGTTCTGAGTTAGCAACGTTAGTTATTATTGTGTTCTGAGTTAGTTATTAATATTTAGCGATTATGAATATTCTTGCACTGAGAAATCCTGATCTTTCACACATAGAAATGTTATAATGACCGTTAACTTCGGGGACAGTCATAAAGAAATGCGAGAAAAATAATTCATCATGAGGGTATCCATGTTGGATAGAGCCTCATTCCTGGCTGAAATATTCCTTATCCCACATATGGATACTCCAGATGGGTTTTTATAATATCTATACATCAAGACCACACATCCGCCCCATCAAGAGTCATTTGTATAAGCTGTGTTTCATTATCAGTGTAAAATAAACCAAGTTTATACTTTGTAACTTTAATATTTCAGAGGCCATAGCTAATATGGATGATGACGGAATTATGCTGGACATCTATGATAATATCGGTGATGAACTCAAGGCAAAAACAAAACTGCTTGAGAAAGAAAAAGAAAAGGTATGTCGATCAGATAAAATGCGGTGTATTGGATCTTCTTATTCTATAATATATTTTACCATGGCAATATTTCTTTTGATAATTGCAATCAATTAAAGGAATACATGGCAATCTTTATCCATACAAAAATCAATTACACCAGTTAGTCCTACACAATTTGTGAATTGTGTAGATCATACTATACGAGACCTTAAAGGGACAATGTCCGTAACTTTTAGACTATAAAACAAAAAATAATTACGTTGACAAACATAACACCAACCATATTTAAAGTGAATATTGACAAAATAAAAACAAGATTGACGGAATTTAATAGCAGAACAAAAAAAGAGGTACCACTTAGTGGGGTTGAACTCTTTATGTAACACTACAGCCTTGCCATTGTACTTAACCTAATAACAGTTTATAAATGTAACACAATTAGAGTTAAAATACACCCCTCTTATAACTGATCATGCAATGGGAGTTTCCTAATACTGTCAGTTAGTTGTTGGTTAATCATCGGAACACCTGTTATTGTTTATTTGCTCTAAACTAAACTATGAATTCTGGGAGTTAAGAGGTATTGCCATTTTAGGGGAGATCATTCGCCGAAAGGTATTGTGGGTAATGTATGCATACAATGATGTAATCACCATGGCGTTAACCTGTAGCTACACAGGTCGATGTCCATATGTGAGGCATGACTAACTGCCAAAAAGCAGTATGGGTAATCTTCTAGTACAATACTGAGCGCACGAAAAGTCTAGGAGAGAGTCGGAAGTAGAGAGTCTGGGGTCGGTGGTTAAAGAGTAGAGAGTCAGTCGATCTTGTAAGATGGATCCCTGCAGTCTAAGACAGTGTGTGGGATAAGTTAAACTATACTATGTAAGCCAGTATAGTAGGGCAGTCATCGTTACATACTAATTGGAAGATTTGGACATTTGAAAGTTTCTAAATACTATTATACTTTGTGAACCTAAGACATTTAATAATAGGGACTATTTAAGTAAGTTAACAAATGGAAGTACTGAAAACCACTGTACTAAACAGATACGCATATATATATATAACAGGATGTTCATAGCGTATTATGAATGTGTAATTATTCGGACTGTTTTATATGTACCAATAAATTATGGAAATCACAGTCCGGACCTTGTTATTAAATGTACCAAGCATGGCATATGACCCAGTAGTGCTACAGGCTCCCACACTAAAATTTCACTTGTGGGTAATAATAGTCCATCGTCACTATAGGTGAGCTCGCTAACGACTTATGTATTGCATAAGAGGACACCATATAAATGCTAATGCGCTATGGATGTGATGATCAGCAGAAAATGTAAATAATATGGGTCCCACATTATTTACAAATAATAAATAAAACTCTTTTTTCGAGGCTTGTATTATTACAGGCTTATCTGGGTCTATGCTAATGTTTTCATGTATACATTTCACTGAATAAAAATCAGACAGTTAATTGGCTATGCTCAATATATGTTTACCTACGGACAGTGTCCCTTTAAACAGTTCAGACATATTATTTATATTTCTAATCTTTCTAATTGTTGAGAACAGTGTAACAATAACTTAGTAAACTTATACTTATTTTGGTAAGATAACATAGAAGTGTGTTGCTGCACTCCCAGGCCATGTTATGTGATAAACACACACATTCTCCACATCATACTGTATCGTATATATCACATTGCACATTTCCAACACAGATTATTCACTAAATGATTACCATTACAGTGTACAGCAATTCAATGCTAATGGTTTAAAAACATAATTATAATATACCGTTCTATAAAAACTGAAAACAAATTGCCAGAATGAGCTGAGAGGAGAATCTTTGACATTGTGAGTCAGAGTTTGTAATGCTGTGATTGTCATGCTGTCCTATATTTGCCAGAATGAAACGTTAAACAGAGAAATCATGGACATACAATCTGAGTTTGAGTTTGAAAAAATAGACTACCTGGATACTGTACGTAAACAAGACCAACATCTCAAGCTGCTGCAGGAAATTATTGACCGTATACAGCCGTGTCTACGGAAGGACTGTAACTATAGCAACCTGGACAGAATACGTATGCTGTGTAAATGGGATGAGGACAATCAGAAGTGGATATTACCACAGCTGAAAATAGAAAAAACAGGCTTGCAGTCAGTCACAGGTATGTAACAAAGGAGGATCAGAAAATAAAAAACTTACATGGGTATCTAGTGAAGACTGGAAATTCTAACATGAGGTATAAATGTTTTTATCTGACTGAGTTCCGATTACAACAGTTGTATTAAGTCTTCCATGATTGATTATTTTCCTTACGTAGCATTGACATTTTGTGTGTTGACATCACCACTATCAATCTTTCGTTTGTTTCTTTACACAGTGATGTCATGCAACGGTTGATGTTAATAACATCATAGTTGATACGCATGACATTTATCTGCCCCAATGTGTAAGATCAGGTTTTCTATGTAAAATGCAGATCAATAAACCTTATACAGTATGCAAGAGATTGATCTTATTACAGCTGCAATGTAACCGGGTACAGGTAAATGGTGAATAATCGATTCCTAACCGTGACCTCGATAGCTCAGTGGTTAGAGACATGGTACGGTAAACCATAGACCCTGGGTTCGAGTCCCGGTTGAGGAACGTTTTTTTTTCACCACCTGTTATATTTGGGGACTCGTCCGGGATCGAGGACATACGGTTAGGAATCGATTATTCACCATTTACCTGTACCCGGGTACAGAAATAAGAAAACCGGGCCAGCAATCGGTCACAGGTAGGTAGAAGACACACAATTAGTAATGTACTTGTGTTTCATACCAAAGTTTACATGTGCTATATATTAATTTTATTTCATATCGCAAATGTTCTGACCTACTGCATAATGTTCCTTGTTTTACAGGTACTACTCTACCTGGTGGTATGGGAGGCAAAAGTCCGAGGATGATGAATGGTGACGATGAGTTTGATGATAGATATAGGGAGGTATGTATAAACGTGCAAACTCGTAAATATTAAGGGGAGAAATGTAAGCTGGAATTGTCTGTATTTGTGCCTTCTGGTTGCTGAAGCGCTTCAGCATGTTTAAGGCATAAAATGCCCAGCAATGACAACTAGTCGTCAGCATATGTGGAGTTGTGCTCTGTTACTTTGTATTATCTTTTCTTATATAAACATTAGACAGGAAGTCAAGTTTCCAATGACAGACTCTCAGATCAACACAATTTTCATAAGCCCTTAGTCATATGTTTGCCTATAAACCCAATTACAGAATTTAAATTTTTAAATTTTTTATCATCTGGTCCATCTATCCAAAAAAAGAAGTTTTTACATTCAAGTTATTTGTTACGTCCATTTCTCAGAAACGGGCCTTTCGAACTTGCACCTGTTAACATTTACATAACAGCAGTATGTTCTTACCAAAAGTAGGTCAGTATGAATGACCTTCACCTATTTTTTCCACTTCATTAATTTACATTCAAGTTTTTGGTTAAGTCCACTTATCAGACCAATGGCCATAGAGCATTCAAACTTCCTACCAATGGCCATAGAGCATTCAAACTTCCATAGAGCATTCAAACTTCCTACCAATGGCAATAGAGCATCCAAACTTCCTACCAATGGCCATAGAGCATTCAAACTTCCTACCAATGGCCATAGAGCATCCAAACTTCCTACCAATGGCCATAGAGCATTCAAACTTCCTACCAATGGCCATAGAGCATTCAAACTTCCTACCAATGGCCATAGAGCATTCAAACTTCCATAGAGCATTCAAACTTCCTACCAATGGCAATAGAGCATCCAAACTTCCTACCAATGGCCATAGAGCATTCAAACTTCCTACCAATGGCCATAGAGCATCCAAACTTCCTACCAATGGCCATAGAGCATTCAAACTTCCTACCAATGGCCATAGAGCATTCAAACTTCCTACCAATGGCCATAGAGCATTCAAACTTCCTACCAATGGCCATAGAGCATTCAAACTTCCTACCAATGGCCATAGAGCATTCAAACTTCCTACCAATGGCCATAGAGCATCCAAACTTCCTACCAATGGCCATAGAGCATTCAAACTTCCTACCAATGGCCATAGAGCATTCAAACTTCCTACCAATGGCCATAGAGCATTCAAACTTTCTACCAATGGCCATAGAGCATCCAAACTTCCTACCAATGGCCATAGAGCATTCAAACTTCCTACCAATGGCCATAGAGCATTCAAACTTCCTACCAATGGCCATAGAGCATTCAAACTTCCTACCAATGGCCATAGAGCATTCAAACTTCCATAGAGCATTCAAACTTCCTACCAATGGCAATAGAGCATCCAAACTTCCTACCAATGGCCATAGAGCATTCAAACTTCCTACCAATGGCCATAGAGCATCCAAAC
The DNA here is from genome assembly GCA_037043455.1 of Cyrtodaria siliqua. Classification (NCBI taxonomy): domain Eukaryota; kingdom Metazoa; phylum Mollusca; class Bivalvia; order Adapedonta; family Hiatellidae; genus Cyrtodaria; species Cyrtodaria siliqua. The sequence continues at coordinate 64,864 of JAWPHD010009498.1, forward strand.
TTCCTACCAATGGCCATAGAGCATTCAAACTTCCTACCAATGGCCATAGAGCATTCAAACTTCCTACCAATGGCCATAGAGCATTCAAACTTCCTACCAATGGCCATAGAGCATTCAAACTTCCTACCAATGGCCATAGAGCATCCAAACTTCCTACCAATGGCCATAGAGCATTCAAACTTCCTACCAATGGCCATAGAGCATTCAAACTTCCTACCAATGGCCATAGAGCATTCAAACTTCCTACCAATGGCCATAGAGCATTCAAACTTCCTACCAATGGCCATAGAGCATTCAAACTTCCTACCAATGGCCATAGAGCATTCAAACTTCCTACCAATGGCCATAGAGCATCCAAACTTCCTACCAATGGCCATAGAGCATTCAAACTTCCTACCAATGGCCATAGAGCATTCAAACTTCCTACCAATGGCCATAGAGCATTCAAACTTCCCACCAATGGCCATAGAGCATCCAAACTTCCTACCAATGGCCATAGAGCATTCAAACTTCCTACCAATGGCCATAGAGCATTCAAACTTCCATAGAGCATTCAAACTTCCTACCAATGGCAATAGAGCATTCAAACTTCCTACCAATGGCCATAGAGCATTCAAACTTCCTACCAATGGCCATAGAGCATTCAAACTTCCTACCAATGGCCATAGAGCATTCAAACTTCCTACCAATGGCCATAGAGCATTCAAACTTCCTACCAATGGCCATAGAGCATTCAAACTTCCTACTAATGGCCATAGAGCATTCAAACTTCCTACCAATGGCCATAGAGCATTCAAACTTCCTACCAATGGCCATAGAGCATCCAAACTTCCTACCAATGGCCATAGAGCATTCAAACTTCCATAGAGCATTCAAACTTCCTACCAATGGCCATAGAGCATCCAAACTTCCTACCAATGGCCATAGAGCGTTCTCAACTTTTGAGAGGTGTTGCTTCTTTCATTACTTCTCGAACAGACTCAATAAAACCGAGTCTGCTGCTTTATTCTCTTAATTGTGTTTGTTGCTCCCAAAGGATCACCTTTATCAGTATTTATTAACATTCACACTAGCGTTCGTTTAGTGCAGTGTGGCGGCTGTAAAAAGTCTCCCCGTGCTACGAATCATTAGTGTTATTTTTACTAGTCCTTTGGGACCAACGAGCCCAATATAGGTGGCTTTGAAGTAGAATACCGCTTAAGCCGATGCTAGGTGACGTGAGAGGTGTTGCTTCTTTCATTACTTCTCATGAACACTCAATAAAACCAAGCCTGCTGCTTTATTCTCTTAATTGTGTTTGTTGCTCCCAAAGGATCACCTTTATCAGTATTTATTCCTACCAATGGCCATAGAGCATTCAAACTTCCTACCAATGGCCATAGAGCATTCAAACTTCCTACCAATGGCCATAGAGCATTCAAACTTCCTACCAATGGCCATAGAGCATTCAAACTAACTTCCTACACAATTCTATCTCCAGGACAGCCACATATTCCTACCAAAAGAAGGTCGATATAAATGACATTTACTGACTTTCCGCACTTTGTTAATTTGGTCCATTTCTTACATAATAATACTATACAGCTTTCCAACTTTAAAATGCTTACATCATACACACACATACATGACAGCAACATGTTCAAACCATAAGTAGGCCAATGTGAATGACCTTCGGCTACTTTGACATATTTTTTTAAAGAAACTAACATGCCAAATAACGACAAAATTACACTACAAAACTCTATCCATGTGTTCAGGTCATATAATAATGTATATGTGCAGATTAAAAGTATAGATTTATTAACGGGTTCTTAAAATACCCGTGATTGAATATTCGTAAAATGAATTACGAGTTGATTCCCAAAATATGGAAGTTATAAATACTCAGTTGCGAAAGAAACTGGACATTTTGAAAATTTTACTTTACACCCTATTCTCTTTATCAAGCGACAGTCCCTTAATGATTCAACCTATTGAAAAACAAATGACAACATGAAATTGGCAATGAAATGATAAAAACTTTGGTACCAAATGTGGCATATTCATTTTGGAATTTGTCAATTTAATTCTAAAAAAACTTTATACAATTAAATCTAAACAAAACTCAGTGTCCACTTTATTTTGAAACTGAGTATATATACACCACGTCATCAGTAGGTTTAGAAACGGTGTACATATGTTGTAAAAGTTGGCTGTTGTTGGCGGGATAGCTTCTTTACTTGACTCCCTCTCTCAGACAATAAGTCCTAGCGTGTCCAATATTCACTTACAATTACAATGACACAAATATGTTCCTATCAATTCAATTTTTTTGTTGAGAATAAATTCCATTTTCTAAGCTACTCATTACGTACGTGGTCCCGCCTTGATTCCATATAGCTTATATTAGCAGGATATTATAAAGGATATTTCGACAATAAAACACGTTTAAAAACATAAATTTTACAATATTTACAAACTTTCTAAGCCGAAATTAGTTTTATTTCATACCCCAGCCAACCCAGTTTTCGCTTCTTGGAGAAGAGGTTGGATGGGGTATGGAAGTCAATACTCGGACCACGTAATGTGATAACCCTTAGATTTGGGTCACATGGACACATTTTCTAATTACTTGTGTTACTGTGGATAGCTTTTAAAGATGATCAACTATCGTTGTTGTATTTTTCATGTAGAATCAACTCAATCCACTACAAGAACCGGTTTGCAAAACACTATTTATATTTTTCAGTTACCTTTATTATTACTTGCAATTGCTTTTAGTTCCATGTAGATAGTTGCTGCTGTTGATTAATCACCCGGGTAGCTGGGATCACTTTTGTCTTACTCGTCGTGGTCGTCGACAGTCGCTAATTAAAGCCGGCTGTGATTGTTTTTTAAAAGCGGCCTGTAGCTCTGTGGACAAGGCCGTGAGTTTTAAAGGTGCAGACCTCTGCCCTGTTCACTCAAGGGAATGTTGGATGGGAAATTTAATTCTTAATCTCATCTTTATCCCAATATAACTTAAAGGGAATGTAGCGACACAGCCAAACCATCTTTATTATTTAGAGTTCTGAAAAACTTGAATAAAGGTGAAAGAATTATCAAATTCGGATGATAAAAGAAGAAGATATGATCCTTTGAAGTTTCTGTTGAAATGGATATGGAAGCGGCCATTTTGAGAGCTATGGCATTATGGTTCTAAATGACCATATATGGAATATTTATAACATGAACATTTACTGATTTATAGGGCAAAAATGACCCCAACTGTATGAAAAGTATGTAATACTAAATGGCAATAATGCTTTATATGACCAGTAAAAAATAGAATTCTTTAAATTTGTAGTGATTTTCTTCGTTTTCAATGATATTTATCAATATTCCATATATGGTAATATGGAACTATGACGTCATAGTTCTCAAAATGGCGGCTCCCATATCTGCTTCAAAACAACCTTTAAATGGTCATATCATCCGATTTTGATAATTCTTTCACCTTTTTCCAAGTTTTTCGAAACTCTCAATAATAGAGCTTGTTTGGCTGTGTCGCTACATTCCCTTTAATACGGGGAAAAAAACATCATTTGTTTTGAAGAAAATGGCTGTCTTACAGTCTATAAGACGAAGTACACCTGGGATAATTATAAAAAGGTGACAAAATTAAAGTGGTTTAACAGGTGGCACACTTGTTCCCAAGATCACAAAATAGTTTGTTTTGTTCATAATCAAGTGTATGTTTTATTTATTGTCGAGCATGTTTACATTCTTGACTTAGCGATCCTCCGGGTGTACGTGTATCAATCTGTTCGTTCGTTAGTCTGACTCATTTATTTATACTCTGCTACGAAATGCATATTTTGCTTTTTTCTTGAGGATTTTCAACAAATTCCATCAGAATGTGCCTTACATGCATCTAACATCATGTGCAAAATTTCATGTTAATGTGAACTACTTTGGACAAAATGTAGGTCATGTCCAGTCTCCGTTACAACATGCGTCTTGTAGGATTTTTCACAAAACTCCACCAGAATGTTCCTTCTATGCATCTAACAACATAAATTATGCAAAATTTTGGGTAGCTGTGACCTACTTGTGATTATTTAAATTTAACACCAAGTACACGCAAGAAACGAATATCTTGTTTGATTGACATTGGTGTTGGTCAAATCAAAATATAGACCAATCTGGAATACTTCAACACAGGTTTTGACATGCAGGCCATAGCCTTCTATTTTAATTTATAGTATCATCATATTATAAACAGTTCTAACATGTCAAAATTAGTGTTTCTAAAGTTGATTTCAAGGAGTTAAAATATGTTAAGCCAAATCAAATCTAATCCAGTCGAGTACAGTGTGATTGTTTTTAAAATCTTATCAATTCATTGTACATACTCATTACCTCAAGGCATGCCAGATGATCTTCAGTTAGAATATGAAGGATTGTCATTTATTATTTAAGAAGGTTAAAAAAGAAAATGTTAAGGACATATTTTTTGGGAAGAACTTATATTCACACTAACCACTGTTAGACTGGCCCAGTTCAACCTCTCTCATTTTAGTGAATAAATTACACAGTTAAAGATATTGATCTATTTTATCAATTTGATAGTATACCAGGTAATATAAGGTAATGAAAAACATCTGTTTATAAGGTTTATAAAGGGAGGTAATTTCACAGGGATAGTTCATATTTACTAAAGAGACTCTTCTACTATTTTTATGTTAAAGGAACACACGGCATTCTTGATTTTGTTACAAAGTTATCTGCAGGAATGATTATTGTTTGTACTTAGTATAACCTAATGTTAGTAAAGCTGTTTTTTATTTGTGCAGAAAATCATGAAAACCAAGGACAAGACAAATCAGTTTTTCCAGACAAAGAGGGCCAGTCAACTTGTGTCTGAACCAATCAGTAAAGTCGGTGAGTTCATGCTTTTGTTAGATTTGTCAACTTTTATTGGGTAGTAGTCTGTGATGTATTATAGGGTAGTATAGTCTGTGATGTCTGTCTATCAACCCACTTGAAGTTACTATAGATCTTGAACATCCATAGCATGTTTGGTGGACATGTCGATTCTTTCAGGTAGTCGTCAGAAATTAGTTGTCTGTTGGGAGTGGTGAACAAAGACAAATATGTATTGTCCCAGTTTCTTTAATTTTCAAATCTGTTAACCCTTAACCCACTACATATATATATGGACTGTTCTATCTTTGAACTGAGACCATTACATTTATGTGACAAAGGGGTGTTTTGGGGGAAATGACTGATCAGACATTGTAAACCCTGATCAGCCTGCGAGTTAAAAAACATACTTAGATTCTAAAGAATAATTCCAATGTACATCATTGTTTCTCGTAGATATATCTGAAGTAAAGAAGAGCTACAATATCCAGCCCCAGAGTTCCCTGCCGACAACCAATGGCCATAGTAGGAATGGTCTGGTCAGTGATGAGCCAATGAGTAAAGCACTGTTGGCCGCCCAGGTCCACGGACAGATTATGAACGACGAGGGGGTGCTCAGAAAGCCAGCCAGATTACAGGCGTTAAACCCTATAGGGAAGAAACCAAAGAAAAAGAAGAACAACTACGACGATTATTGATGTTGATCATCCGTTAGATTTATCACCGATTACAAATTTACAAAATGCACGCGTCTCAACTAAACTCAAGATCTCTGTGTCACACCCAGCTCTTCATGCAACAGTTTAACCCTACTGACGCCAGGAAAATACAGTATTTTTCGTCACAGATTTATCTCTTCAGTTAGAATTTCTGACTAGTAAAGGGTACCTTAACGGGACACGGGTTTAAATACTTCTGAAACCACTCCACGCTGCACTACATGGTTTCTTAGACCATTTACACAAGGAGCACTGGAGTTGAAGCTATAGTGAGTATTATAAACAACTAGTTTTCAACATTACGCAACTCTGAATTGTATTTTTATAGAATTATCTGCCCTTAGTTAAAATATATCAATGTTGACAATTTACATTGTTTTAACACTGTATCAAACATCCTAGTGTGAAATAAAAACATCAGTTTGAATATACACTTTCCAATTTCATCGAAAATATCAAAAGATTACTAGATCATTTGCACTACTTCTACTAGCTTAAAGGCAAAACTATACATACATTTCTGACAGTGTTTTGGATTATTTTATTTACGTGTAGAAAAGTGAATGTTATACAGTTGATTCTTGTTATACTTCAAAACAACACGTTTATTAGCAAGCAACTTCTATCGAAACATTAAACATTTTTGTTGTTTCATAAAATTTATTTTTGTACGCAGTATTAGCTCGGTTTTATGCATAATAATATTTAAATATTGTGATGACAATGTCAACTGACATAATTTAAATCTTTCTACTGTAATTTGTTGGTTCTTCATTGAATAATCCTGTGATAATTGTAGAAAGGGAAGTAATGCCCTATGTCAATAATAATTGCTCTGTGTAGTTCCGGGGCATTTAGGAGGACCAATGATTGGGACCACTGCCGAACCATTGCATGATCTTAAGAGGCACCTAATGGAGTTTTAACAGTTTCAGTTCTGCAGGTTAGAAGATTCCAGACCCGTTCTTCATATTTTGTCTCGATGTAAATGGAGAATGAGCCTGGCATGTTCATTCCTGTTTGGCACCATATAGCCTTTCTTGTGTTAGTGCGCCCTGAAACCCAGTTTAATTCAATTAAAACTTTCAGTAACTCAGTTTCTCCATCTGTTAAATTTCTGATCTCGATGAAAATAAGCTTGCATTCGGGAAGTGCTTATCCTTCTGAGCGCTATATAACCTATAATGTGCTTCAGTACTTCAATCAGTTGTTGTGTGGACTATTTAATAAGTCTGGCAATTCAATATTTAAGAACTATAGTCCACGTGTGTAGAATTGGTTGTTTACAACCCTTTTTCTGTTGCAGTGTCACTTCACTTTACACCATAATTATAGATGTTTGTTATATTTCAATGTATCATTATACCGGGACAGTGGCAGTTTCACTGTTGCTACAAGGGTAACCAGCCATTGTTAACTGTTCCTACAAAGGTGGCAAGCCACTGTTGACTGTTGCTACAAGGGCGGCAAGCCACTGTTGAATATTGCCACGTGTGGCAAGTCAAGTCACTGTTAATGTTGACTTGCTACAAGGGTGGCAAATCACTGTTGACTTGCTTAAAGGGTGGCAAGCCACTGTTGATTTGATACAAGGGTGGCAAACCACTGTTGACTGCTGCTTAAAGGATGGCAAACCACTGTTGAATGTTGCTACAAGGGTGGCAAGTCACTGTTGACTGCTGCTACAAGGGTGGCAAACCACTGTTGACTGCTGCTACAAGGGTGGCAAACCACTGTTGACTGCTGCTACAAGGGTGGCAAGTCACTGTTGACTGCTGCTACAAGGGTGGCAAGTCAATGTTGAATGTTGCTACCTGGGTGGCAAGCCACTGTTGACTGTTGCTTAAAGGGTGGCAAGACACTGTTGACTGTTGCTACAAGGTTGGCAAGTCATTGTTGACTGTTGCTACAAAGTTGGCAAGCCACTGTTGCTACCAGGGTGAAAAAATCTCTGTTGACTGTGGCTACAAGGGTGGCAAGTCACTGTTGACTGCTGCTACAAGGGTGGCAAGTCAATGTTGAATGTTGCTACCTGGGTGGCAAGCCACTGTTGACTGTTGCTTAAAGGGTGGCAAGACACTGTTGACTGTTGCTACAAGGTTGGCAAGTCATTGTTGACTGTTGCTACAAAGTTGGCAAGCCACTGTTGCTACCAGGGTGAAAAAATCTCTGTTGACTGTGGCTACAAGGGTGGCAAGTCGCTGTTGCTACCAGGGTGGCAAGTCACTTTTGACTTGCTACAAGGGTGGCAAGTCACTGTTGATTTTTGCTACTGGGGTGGCAAGCCACTGTTGACTTTAGCTGAAAGAGTGGCAGGCCACTGTTGAGTGGCAGGCCACTGTTGACTGTTGCTACAAAGGTGGCAAGTCGTCGTTTTCTAATTTCATATTAAAATTATTCATGACTTATGTCTACAACAAAATATACATATATCCAGAGTAGCATACAGTGTAACGTAAATTGAAAAACTAACACTTTGTTTGTAGCCTATATTCTAGTTGGTTGCAGCATGTGTGTATTTTTGATGTATTAGGAATCCAAGTCACTTCTTGACTTCATCTGGGTCTGTATGTGCTGCATCAGTAGTGAGGGGTATGCTAGTATTTGCCATACAAGCGAAGTGTTATTCATTGAGCATTTGTCATCATTTTATGTTAGTCACCTATTTATGTTCCATAAATCACTTTTGCCTAATTACATACACATGTCTAATTACCATTTATTTATTTTGGAAATTCTACATTTGTTGTTTTTATTGCCTAGGAAAAGTTACCAATGAGATATAAACAGTAGATATCTCTCATCAATGTAGAATGTTCTGAATTCAGCAAAGGAGCAGTTTTCATGGCAAGCGAGTTATAGAGCAGGGAACCCATTTACATGACATACGAGTTTATACATGTAGATAATTAAGATGCCTGCTCGATTTTTATATCTGATATACCAGTAAATCATGCATAATTGGGAGGCTCCAATTCTCCCAGAGTAATATTCAAGGGATACACGGACAGGCTTTTTCTAAAATAATATTTAGTTTCTAAAACTGAGTAATATTGTTTTATTATTTAAGTAGATCTAAATTAGAGAATAAATCAGTTTCTAAAACTGAGTAATATTAACAATAAGATTAAATGTCACGTGTTGTTTCACTAATTACATCATTCTGTTTTAAAGGGACACATGGCAATCTTGAAGTTTTATGAAGAAATAAAACTAGCATATCGATTTCATAATCCTGTATCATTTTAACTTTAAACCTGCTTGCATATTTCCCGGTGTCATGAGTTTCCAACGGCATAAGCATAAAATCTAATTATAGATTACAAAAAGCAATGTATTTCAAATTCGAAAAAGTTTCATTAGAACTAGAAATATACCACAAAACTTCCATCAGATAAAAATTTAGCATATTCGTTCTTAGTTTGCTCACATTTGAAACATTACGAAGTGTACCCATCTTGCATGTCTGGTGAACTACCGCATATGTTTTCGATGGTGTTCCTATATTACATGTTGTTACAGTTTTGACCAAAGTATGATGCTATAGAACTAGAAATTATACACTCACATCAACAGACAAGTTTTTAATGTATTCACAGGACGTACAGATATGTTTTCCTTTATTTAAACGAGTCTGGAAGAGACATTGTCTTGGGCTCCTTTGCATCCTGTGAAAAAAAGGATCCTGCAGAAAGAAACAGGTCATAGTTAAAAATAGTCATGAATAGCAGAAAAGTATCAAAACTCCAGACTGTTTGCATACAACACACGTTTTAGGATTATTTTGAAAGTGTATATACAGTACTCAAAAGAGTGAAACGAACATGAAAATGTGTAAGAGGGGTAATAACTAACATGTGTAACTTTTGTTTGACAATAAATATACTTAACATTTTGTTCACCAGACGTTTGTATTGACAATGATTCAGTCTGTGCAGATGAGTATTGTATTTTTAAATTAGTGATGTGTTTTCTCTTTTAATAGCAAGTTATTCAAAAGAAAGTTTTGGTATTAGTGTGAAACGGATAGGGTATTTTTCTTTTTCTTGCAACTAACCCCTGGAATGTTTGTTTTTATCAAAAACATAAATGAACGGGATGCCGGGAGTTACTCAAAAATAAAGATTGCCGTATGTTCCTTTAAGCTTGTTTATCATCAGTATTGAAGAAACTTAGTTTGTATCATGTTCAAGAATTATATTTATGATGAAATCCGTCCTTACAATTTTACTGTGATTATTGTTGAGATGTGTTATTTATTACATGTATTTATGTTACATGTTGTCACTCGCATGCATGTTGCATGCTGCATGCTACATACATCACTCTTCTTGTACATGGTCTACAAGGTTGCAATGTACTTCTTATTTTCATGCTTAGCTGAAACACAAATTTGATGTTTATATTCATTATGCATTTGTTGAAGTTGAAACTTTGACATATTTATTCTTACTGTTGCAATGAGTTTTATTTTCAGGTTTTGGTTGTTACGGGAATCTGACATATATAAACACATATAAATGTATTTATAGCAGTTTGGTAAATTGTTGAACAATTTAACTAAATTGTTTTAGATGTGAATAACTTATTTGATTATTTTTAATTTTATGTTGGTATATCTCAGATAGCCTTGTATGATGTTGGATTAATTTAACTATTCCTTTGATTGCGGTAGATATTCCTTTGATTGCGGTAGGCAGATTGCGGTAGACATTCCCGTGTTATTTTGCTGCTTTTGTTTAATATGAAAACATCTCAGTTTTCCACTACTCTGTATATGAAGCAGCTTGAAGAAAACTATTTTTGCATCTGTACAACTGTAATAGGACCCAATGTCTCAGAGCAGTCTCTTTACGGGAGATGCGCCATAAAGCATGGCTGGTACATAGTGTTTGCCAACATTGTAACAACTTTTGTCAAGTTTCAACACATCTGTTACCATCTGAGAGGGAGCCCAGAACATAACACCTGGTGTAAAATACATCAGACCTAATGTATCAGACAAATATATCGGACCTGGAGTAGAATATCAGACCTGGAGTAGAATATCAGACCTGGAGTAGAATATATCAGACCTGGAGTAGAATATCAGACCTGGTGTAGAATATATCAGACCTGGAGTAGAATATCAGACCTGGTGTAGAATATATCAGACCTGGAGTAGAATATCAGACCTGGTGTAGAATATATCAGACCTGGAGTAGAATATCAGACCTGGTGTAGAATATATCAGACCTGGTGTAGATTTATCAGACCACAGATTCACACCTAAAAGTAGTTCCGGCGATGTGATATTGTCACTAGTGATGAACTACTGATGCTATCACTAAAACTTATTACTGAGAATTCTACTTATCACAATTGGATATATATACTCCTAAAACTAATTTAAGGACCGCAAAATAGAACAGTAAATATTACTTAATCTTAAATGTCTATTATTTAGTTATTAATAAGGTCCTGTTTATGGACATTGTCACGATTAACATACATATAAATTAGAAATTGTTTATTTTTGATTGAATATCAGCTAGGTTTCGATTACATTCCGTCCATACATTCCGTCCAGAACAGTATTAGGATTTTATATGAATGAATTTTACACTTTATTGAAATAACTGTGATGAATTGTTACATGTGCAGATTAAACTGTGAAACATTGTTAAACAGGTGTTCCAGTGTATTTCATCTTCATACCATAACATTTTCAGCAACGTGTTTGGGATACTAAGGTTTCTTGCATACCGGATAAGGGTATCCGCCTCAGTTCCTATAGAAACCAGTGCTCACGCTACCATACGCCATGGTCGCCATTTGCGATTATTTTATAATACTGTCGATTATTTTAAAGAAATGTCGACAAGAAATGGCGATTATTTTATTTTAATATTTTTTTATTTTTTTTTATTTTTTATACATTTTTCGTAATGATCTGTTTGACACCCCAAGTAATAAATGACCGCAATAAACTTTAAATAATCCGTTCACACCCCCTGTGATGTCGCCAGGCGCTTATCAATTATCGCTTGTAAAAGTTGTTAATTTCCTTAATTGGCACTTCGTTGTCGGATAATCGGCATTGTTGATACACGCAAACATCATGTGATTAATGGACCGAATAGCCAATCAGATATGCCGTTATTTGTTATCTTTCGGGCGATTGACCAATCAGACAATCCGTTACGCATCCATCAGTAGGTACAGTTTTTTGTTTGTTTTTCTGTACACAAATTACGAAGAGATGAAATTAATTTGTGCATGCACTATTATGAACATAGTCGCTACTTTCATCTGCATTAAAAGCTATCCCATCATGATCCTGATAGGTAGCAAACTCCCATATGTATTGTGAACTGTGAAAACACTTGCAATAAAGTAATTAAAACATTGAAACAATAAGAAGTTTGAATATTGTGCCTGGCTTCGTGTCGGTAGTTTCAATTTGTCACAACTTTGAAATCGACAATTAATGACATAAAACTACATTGTCCTACTATTAGGGTTGTGTTTTCTTTCCCCTTTGATAAGAAAGACCATTTTTGGCATTCAAAACACATTAATGCATGAAAAAAGTTCGTAATTGATGGTATTTCGATTGAATGTTTTGAAATTTTCGGGCCGTGAAAGTGCGGTGTCATAGTACTTCGGATGGAACATAATTTCGGATTTTTTTTAAAAATTTTTTTTGATTTTTTTTACATAATCGAATGAGAAAAACTGTCCTTTACAAATACATGTTGGTGGAAAGAAAAACGATATATAGATGACAGATACATAAAGTATATTTCTATTCATTATTTAATCCATCATTCTTTGTTTTATCAATGTGTAAGGAGTTCCTGGAATCCTACTTTTAAATTTTAAATTCTAGTCTAGGCTCCTACTTCTTTCACTTGGAGAAAGTGGTGACAAAAAGAAAAATATAGCCAGAGGAGGCCCTGATAGTCTAATAAAATCTGATTGAAAATTTGGCTCTTACGACTGACCGAATTGTCTTACGCATTAAAGTTGGCTATTATTTTCTTAACTAAAAAATGTGTGGCTATTAATTTAAAATGGCCAGTGTGAGCACTGAGAAACAGGTATTATCCGTGTTATAATTCCTAATCTTCACCAGAAACCAGTGAAATGTTTTTATACAAGTATTATAACTGCCTGTTTACTGTTATGTTTCGAATTCTATAGTGAAAATAGCTTTATCCAAACTGCAATGGCCATAAATATTTTATAACATGTTCATTATATAGGCCTAAGCTATTTATGCAACCCATAGTAGAGATCAAAATGCATCAAGTTTCATGAAAACAAAATTCTGTTCTCTATGTGTTCTGTATAGACTAGCATTTGTCACACATCTTTATGCAATATGCCAACCATTGTCACACCTCTTTATGCAATACACCAACCATTATCACACCTTTATGCAATACACCAACCAGTGAAGTTTCATGACAATATCTCCAATGTTGGTGTAACGAATTTCTTATGTCACACTGACATTGACCTTTGAGACAAGAACCTTTTGGTATAAAGTACATTTTCTGGAACATAAACCTCCAGGATAAGGTCTATATAAAACAATATTGGTTAAAGCTGGATAGCACAAGCCGATAAAATGTTACTATGCCACAGATAAAGCATTAACACATAACTATTTCATGGTTTATATATTATCAATTACAATCAACAAGACACCCAACAGGAAAGCAGTTAAAGCATTTATTAGTTTGAATGGTTCTTTACATCATTTAAGCATATGTTAGGCCATATATGACGATTTTTTTGTGGTAGAGGCAGACCTGCATAGAACCAGTACTGTATACCTCCCGCCATTTTCGTAAAAAACGACCCTTTCTCACTCAACAAGTTGAGTTCCCTGTGGTGATGCAGTGTTTTTACTATCCTGGCCATGGATGTGCTATATGAAAAAGCGTATTTCTCGAAAACATACAGATGTCTTCTAGTATTGGCATGATAGTACTTAATACTACTCAGACAGTAGCCTATATAAGCCCATTATGAATGTTTTCTAGTCAGAAATATTCACCTTCACCAGTAAATAGTTATTACCCTTGCACTGAAGTTTTTAAAAATATTTTAAAACTAATAATACACAAAAGAAACGGAGCTATATGAAGCCACACTGACTTATGGAGCATCTCTGAAGTAAACCTGAAGGTAAACTACAAATTATAACCACATGTTTTGGAATTATATCACATGTAGCTACACACCTAATCATTATATAGGATTTCACAAACAAAAAGGACAGCCTTGTCAAAAGTCGGAATTCACTTGTCAAGTAAAAACATTCTATACAATTCTTCCAAGTTTGCATCCTTGAATTTGGGAACAAAGTTAACTTTCACGATCTCGGTGAAGCCTTCCTTTATTTCTGGTTGTCTGTACTTGCCCCTGTAACATATGAAAACAAGCAGACAAATGAGTAAACTAAAACTATCACTGAAGGTGATGAATACTCCAGCTTAAATTCTAAGTCAAACAAAGGACCATAATTATGTCACAAATTGGCACCAAAACAACACAGAAATATGTAAAAACTCTAAAAAAACAAAACAGTTTCGTGTGCGTGTGTGTGTGTGTGTGGGGGGGGGGGGGGGGGGGGGGGGGGGGGGTAAGAATTGACCACAAAACACAGAAATATGTAAAAAAATAAATAAAAATATTCTACATTTTGTAAATGAAACTGACATAGGAGCGTTTGTTAACAAAACGAGGAATGGAACTAAATCTACAGAAAGATAAAATCCCAATGAAAATGCGTATATATATATATAATAAAAAGATTAAAACATGGGTGGTGCGTTCCTGTCCGTCATATCGGCTCTCAACCAATATCGGCCTAAGCTTAAAGCCTTCGGGCCGATATTGGAGTCTCGGGCTGATGTGACGGACAATAACGCACCTCCAATGTATTAATCTCTAATTATTGTATATACATTTACAAGCTCCGTTTACTTTCAATGTAACAGGAAACGTCAATACTCGCTCATACTGACATGTAGTAAAGTCATATTGGGTGTGTAATGTATACTCGTTCGTGATTGGTGCAATTTTCTGTTCATGTCAAAGAAGGTATGTCGTGATGTAAACAATGTCTATTTCATTGTGAAAATTCCCACGATATAACAACAATATGTTTGTTGCCAATAAATGTTTTTGATGATCATTAAATGTTACAAACTATTTTACTGTTTTAATTCAAAAATGTGTATGCAATAAAAAGGTTATTAGATTTATATTGGGATATATATGCACTTGTTCTTTCGTGCATAAATATTTATACGTGAAGGAACTCATGCATATATCACAATACAAATCTAATAACCTATAAATATACCTACTTTGGCTCATATAAACGCTGGAGCCATAACTGTGAGGGTCATATCTAGATTCATTGTGTATTTCGTAAACCAATAACAGTGCATGAAGTCACTGATTTCATTATTTTTAAAATGGCGTGAGAACGACCCTGATTTTGTACTTACTTGTAATTGGTCATAACCAGTTCATGGATGTTGTACTTACTTGTAACTGGTCATAACCAGTTCATGGATGTTGTACTTACTTTTGTAACTGTTCATAACCAGTTCATGGGTGTTGTACTTACTTTTGTAACTGTTCATAACCAGTTCAGTTCATGGATGTTGTACTTACTTGTAACTGGTCATAACCAGTTCATGGATGTTGTACTGACTTGTAACTGGTCATAACCAGTTCATGGATGTTGTACTTACTTGTAACTGGTCATAACCAGTTCATACGGGTCATTACCAGTTCATGGATGTTGTACTTACTTGTAAGTGTTCATGATCATGTCACTGATGGCATGGTGGGACTTGTCAGTGATCTCACGGAACTAAAATATATGTACAATCAGTATAATTATGTAGACCTCTGCAAGTTTCAAAATTTTGTAATCATCTTCCCATCGTGTAAGTCTGTCCTTAACCAAGTAAATTCTGCACCGAGTTAACTACGAAGACAAATTTCTAGTTTTAAATGCCACTAAATAAATAAATGTCCAGAAGAGCTTACTAAACCATATATTAAAGTTATCATGTTGATAAGCTCTTATTTCAACTTAATCAAGGGCGATAACTCGGTAAAGTGTGCGGTAATTATTCTCAATGTCGTCTGAGATCTTACTGAAATAAGCCTTTAAATTAAATTTTGTGAAAATCGAAACCATTTACTAAAGTGATCACAAACACAAGCTGAACTGTCCTGACTTCAAAATAATCAAGGGCAGTAACTCTAACTTATGCATACATTTTGCTAATTTAAATTCTCAAGTTTTTGCCCCAACCAACTAAAATTAGAACATTTTACTCGGCAATGCACTCATAAATATTGCTCATTTTCGAACTCGTCGGAGATGTTATGGAAAAAACCTTCAAGGTAAATTTCATGAAAATTGGAAACGATCTAATGTTATTGCTTTCACAACAATTAGCTAACAGACGGACAATGATGATGGACAAGGCGCCAATTCCGCAAAAGAGAGCACTATGTTTGCACTTCCTTCCACATGTCAATCCATAGGCTCTTTATATGAGCAGAGAATATAGATTGTATTGCATCCTTACCCGTTCATTGTGTCTAGCTTGTTCTTTAGTGGCAGTAAACAGGAAGCATCTACAGGCCACACCCTCACTTTCTGCTATTTTTATGAACCTGGGTCAATAAAAATACATAATAATGTACAGAAATGATTGTTGTAAATCGTTAAGACTGATCTGAATATCATAAAACCCCAGCAATATACAAGTTCTTATAATGGTGTTTGAGATGGTCTGGTTATATAATAATAATAATCAACCATACTTCTAGATTACAAAGTAAAGAAGTTAAAATAAAATGACATGACAAGCTTTCATACCTGCGATATATGTAATTTATTATTATGACATTAACAATACTTTGTATATTATGACATTAATAAAGCAGTCGGAAGACAGATACGAGACACATGTCCGAGAACATAGCAGTTCCACTATTTAGATATGAGACATGTCCGAGAACAGAGCAGTTCCACTATTTAGATACGAGACATGTCCGAGAACAGAGCAGTTCTGCTATTTAGATATGAGACATGTCCGAGAACTGAGCAGTTCCACTATTTAGATCTACGAGACAATGTCATGTCCGAGAACAGAGCAGTTCCACTATTTAGATACGAGACATGTCAGAGAACTGAGCAGTTCCACTATTTAGATACGAGACATGTCAGAGAACAGAGCAGTTCTGCTATTTAGATACGAGACATGTCCGAGAACATAGCAGTTCCACTATTTAGATCTACGAGACAATGTCATGTCCGAGAACTGAGCAGTTCCACTATTTAGATACAAGACATGTCCGAGAACTGAGCAGTTCCACTATTTAGATATACGAGACAATGTCATGTCCGAGAACAGAGCAGTTCCACTAATTAGATACGAGACATGTCCGAGAACAGAGCAGTTCCACTATTTAGATACAAGACATGTCCGAGATCAGAGCAGTTCTGCTATTTAGATACAAGACATGTCCGAGAACTGAGCAGTTCCACTATTGAGATCTACGAGACAATGTCATGTCCGAGAACAGAGCAGTTCTGCTATTTAGATACAAGACATGTCCGAGAACAGAGCAGTTCTGCTATTTAGATACGAGACATGTCCGAGAACTGAGCAGTTCCACTATTTAGATACGAGACATGTCCGAGAACTGAGCAGTTCCACTATTTAGATACGAGACAATGTCATGTCCGAGAACAGAGCAGTTCTGCTATTTAGATACAAGACATGTCCGAGAACTGAGCAGTTCCACTATTTAGATCTACGAGACAATGTCATGTCCGAGAACAGAGCAGTTCTGCTATTTAGATACTAGACATGTCCGAGAACAGAGCAGTTCTGCTATTTAGATACGAGACATGTCCGAGAACTGAGCAGTTCCACTATTTAGATACGAGACATGTCCGAGAACTGAGCAGTTCCGCTATTTAGATACGAGACATGTCCGAGAACAGAGCAGTTCTGCTATTTAGATACGAGACATGTCCGAGAACTGAGCAGTTCTGCTATTTAGATACGAGACATGTCCGAGAACAGAGCAGTTCTGCTATTTAGATACGAGACATGTCCGAGAACTGAGCAGTTCCACTATTTAGATACGAGACATGTCCGAGAACAGAGCAGTTCTGCTATTTAGATACGAGACATGTCTGAGAACTCAGCAGTTCTGCTATTTAGTTCTGCTATTTAGATATGAGACATGTCCGAGAACTGAGCAGTTCCACTATTTAGATACGAGACATGTCCGAGAACTGAGCAGTTCCACTATTTAGATCTACGAGACAATGTCATGTCCTAGAACAGAGCAGTTCTGCTATTTAGATACAAGACATGTCCGAGAACAGAGCAGTTCTGCTATTTAGAAACGAGACATGTCCGAGAACTGAGCAGTTCCACTATTTAGATAGGAGACATGTCCGAGAACAGAGCAGTTCTGCTATTTAGATACAAGACATGTCCGAGAACTGAGCAGTTCCACTATTTAGATCTACGAGACAATGTCTGTCCGAGAACAGAGCAGTTCTGCTATTTAGATACAAGACATGTCCGAGAACAGAGCAGTTCTGCTATTTAGATACGAGACATGTCCGAGAACTGAGCAGTTCCACTTTTTAGATCTACGAGACAGTGTCATGTCTGAGAACAGAGCAGTTCCGCTATTTAGATAAAGACATGTCCGAGAACAGAGCAGTTCTGCTATTTAGATACGAGACATGTCCGAGAACTGAGCAGTTCCACTATTTAGATCTACGAGACAATGTCATGTCCGAGAACAGAGCAGTTCCGCTATTTAGATACAAGACATGTCCGAGAACAGAGCAGTTCCACTATTTAGATCTACGAGACAATGTCATGTCCGAAAACAGAGCAGTTCTGCTATTTAGATACAAGACATGGCCTAGAACAGAGCAGTTCCACTACTTAATTTTTCAAAGATGACACTTAATATTCCAATTAGGTGTCAATGAAAAATACATCTAGGGTCACAATATCTATCCATTGTTATCATAATTTGGATTCCATGGCTGTCCAGGGATTATTGGAACCAAAATAACTTATGCACCCCTTTAGATAAAACTATAATAAGGAAGCTCATGCCAATACTTGGTAGAGCTAGGACAAGAAATGTAAGAAATATAGACCTGCAAACACAGCTAACACACAAAACTTGATTTGGAGTGGTTTTGCTAAACAAAAGACAGATGGAGAAACATATAAGTAGGGATATAGAAGCACAAAGAGACTCATGGAACACAGAGATAGTAGGAAATAAGCGAAAAACAGATAGAAAGAAAGGACAGGTAGAGACAAAAATACAGGTAGGAACAAGAAATGTGTCCATGGGACACAGATGCCCAAATTGCAAACCATCTGTCTAACTGTGACCTTGACCTTGGAGGCACTGACATGATTTTTGCACAAGACACATCTTCTCATTGTGATGAACATTTGTGTCAAGTTTGATGCAATTCCCTTCAGTAATTTTGGACTAATGGCTGACATGAAAAAATGACCTTTGAACTTCAACTGTGACCTTGACCTTTAAGACAGGGACATGATTCTTGACAGATGTGCCAACACACCTTCTCATTGTGATTAACATTTGTGTGAAGTTTGACTCCTTCAGTAGTTTCCAAGTAATGGTTGAGACATGAATTGTTTTTAGATATTTTTACCTCTGCAACTGTGACCTTAACCTTTGAGGCACTGACATTTTTCTTGCATGCAACATACTTTTTCATGGAAATGTACATTTGTGTGAAGATTAACGCAACTCACTTCAGTAGTTTCCAAGTAATGGCTGTGACATGATTTTTTTTAATGATTTTTTGACCTTTGACCTCCAAGTGTAACCTTGACCTTTGAGACAGGGACATGATTCTTGTGCGTGACACACCTTCTCATTGTGATAAACATTTGTGTGAAGTTTGACGAAACTCCCTTCCAAGTAATGGCTGAGACATGATTTTTTTATCTTTGTTTTTTTTTTACCTTTGACCTCCAAATGTAACCTTGACCTTTGAGGCAATGACATGATTCTTGCATGTGACACACCTTCTCAATGTCATGAACATTTGTGTGAATTTGACGCAGTTCCCTTCAGTAGTTTCCAAGTAATGGCTGAGACATGTTTTTTTTTCATGACTGTCTTTTGACCTCAAGAGTGACCTTGACCTTTGAGATACGGTCATGATTCTTGCATGCAACACACATTCTCATAGTGATGAACATTTGTATGAAGATCGGCGGAATTCCCTTCAGTAGTTTCAGAGGACTGGCTGAAATATGATTTCGGACGGACGGATGGACAGTGCGATTACTATATGCCTCCCACCCTGTGGGGGCATAATAAGCAAAAAACAAATGGATACAGAGAAAATGACAGGTGGGAATAGGCAGAATACAAAGATAGGGAGAAAAGGACAAGAATAAACATGTCAACTTAATACAAACCTGGCCCTGGATTCTACATCAGGATTTGTATTATCTACCACAACACTCTTCCCTTTCCTTAGACTGTCCTTACACAATGCCGCACATTTCTGCCAAGTTCCTAAAGTGTCCTGTATGGCAAAACAACATTATGTAATAATAAATATACCACATTCCTGTACAACGGAACTTTACCGTGTACAGAACATAGGTATCCATTAGTTAAAAGAATTTGACTTAAAAATCAATTCAGAAAAGTGGCAATTTCAGTATTTCAGACCTAAGATAAAATAAAGACCATTGAATCATTGGTTTTGTTTTGTGTAAAAATAATTTTAATAGAGATTGTCAGTAAACCAAGAATTGAGTACATTATGAACACATACAGGTGATACAAGTTATTTAATTAAACTATTGCAGGTATATTATAATACAGTCTTTTAGATAATCTATCACAACAAATAAACAATGTCTTAAACAAGTATATACTCAGTATTTTTTAAAAATACAATATTTGAAGATTTTCAATTATTTTTAGTAGGCTTTTTTTTTTTGTTCAAATCAAGATTGTATTTTATATTATGTTAGTACACAAGTCTCTTTATGGCAAAGGTTAACATATGGCGATAAACAGTTGCAAAATATTTGCTCTACTTCTTTCACTTAAAACACATTTTGCATGAGGATCTCTAGTAATTCAAAAAAATACCAACTATTGCGTTTTCAAATTTACTTTATAGTGTATATAAAATGTAAAAACTTCAATATATAAACTGTTTTGGTTCCAGCACAAACATACATGTGAGAAATGAAATGATCGAGAAAGTGTCGTTCTTATTCACAAACATAACATTTGCTCATAAATACGGATCTTCAGAGTAGCTGAGTCGGAAAAGGCATGAGAAACAGTTTGACGTTAAACATATGTTATGCAGGTAAGGTCAAGGTTTTAGTATGTCGGATAATTAAGTGTGTCAGATAATTAGGTGTTAATTGCAAGATATACGGTTGGATACAACAGGATGTCGGAAAGTAAGTGGTTGGATATACCAGGTTTCACTGTACAGGCGAAAAAGTCTACTCACCCTTTACATAGAAATACAGACATACAGAATGGACCCAGAACCTTGATTCTCACTTGCAGAACTGCATTGATACTGCAGCCTTATTTGGTTTTTTTCAGCTTATTCTAGTTTGCAAACAAGAGCGTCACCTAACGTTGCATTATACGCCCGTTTCCTAAAGTTTCTAGGTTAAAGCATTTTCTAGGTGTCAGGTCAATGTAACCCTTACCTTTGACCTTCTAACAAACATATAACTGATAGGGGATGTTGTTTAACCAAGAGCACTATTTGTATAAAGTTTCAAGACTGTAGATCAAATATTCGTGAATAACAGCTGGGAAGAAATTTGTCATGATCAGGTCACAGTGACCTTGAAATCTGACCTACTAAGCTTAAAATCAATAGGGATTGTTGTTTTAACATGGGTACTATTTCTGTAAAGTTTCAAAACAGTAGGTCTAATAGTAACAAGTTACAGTGTGTGTTTTGAAGTTATTGCGTGGAAGGTGTATTTCCATATAAGGTCAGTGAGACTATAGATTCTTGTTTGGGACCAGAAATATAGTTCGAAATAGCGAATAATTCGACTCGTCAAAATTTGACTTAAAAGAAGTCAAATTGCATAAAAGTAGAAGGAATAAAATTGGGACCGTGACAAAAATTTGAAATTCGAAGTAACTGAGAGTGGACTGTACTAGGTAATATTTTCGTACTTCTGTACCCGTATGTATGGAAGTATATTTACCCTGTTGTACCCGTATGCATAGAAGTATATTTACCCTGTTGTACCCGCATGCATGGAAGTATATTTACCCTGTTGTACCCGTATGCATGGAAGTATATTTACCCTGTTGTACCCGTATGCATGGAAGTATATTTACCCTGTTGTACCCGTATGCATGGAAGTATATTTACCCTGTTGTACCCGTATGCATGGAAGCATATTTACCCTGTTGTACCCGTATGCATGGAAGTATATTTACCCTGTTGTACCCGTATGCATGGAAGTATATTTACCCTGTTGTACCCGTATGCATGGAAGCATATTTACCCTGTTGTACCCGTATGCATGGAAGTATATTTAACCTGTTGTACCCGTATGCATGGAAGTATATTTACCCTGTTGTACCTGTATGCATGGAAGTATATTTAACCTGTTGTACCCGTATGCATGGAAGCATATTTAACCTGTTGTACCCGTATGCATGGAAGTATATTTAACCCGCTGTACCCGTATGCATGGAAGCATATTTACCCTGTTGTACCCGTATGCATGGAAGTATATTTACCCTGTACCCGTATGCATGGAAGTATATTTACCCTGTTGTACCCGTATGCATGGAAGTATATTTACCCTGTTATACCCATATGCATGGAAGTATATTTACCCTGTTGTACCTGTATGCATGGAAGTATATTTACCCTGTTGTACCCGTATGCATGGAAGCATATTTACACTGTTTTACCCGTATGCATGGAAGTATATTTACCCTGTTGTACCCGTATGCATGGAAGTATATTTACCCTGTTGTACCTGTATGCATGGAAGTATATTTAACCTGTTGTACCCGTATGCATGGAAGCATATTTACCCTGTTGTACCCGTATGCATGGAAGTATATTTACCCTGTACCCGTATGCATGGAAGTATATTTACCCTGTTGTACCCGTATGCATGGAAGTATATTTACCCTGTACCCATATGCATGGAAGTATATTTACCATGTTGTACCCGTATGCATGGAAGTATATTTACCCTGTTGTACCCATATGCATGGAAGTATATTTACCATGTTGTACCCGTATGCATGGAAGTATATTTACCCTGTACCCGTATGCATGGAAGTATATCTACCCTGTTGTACCCGTATGCAATGGAAGTATATTTACCCTGTTGTACCCGTATGCATGGACGTATATTTCCCCTGTACCCGTATGCATGAAAGTATATTTACCCTGTTGTACCCGTATGCATGGAAGTATATTTACCCTATTGTACCCGTATGCATGGAAGTATATTTACCCTGTTGTACCCGTATGCATGGAAGTATATTTACCCTGTTGTACCCGTATGCATGGAAGTATAGTTACCCTGTTGTACCCGTATGCATGGAAGTATATTTACCCTGTTGTACCCGTATGCATGGAAGTATAGTTACCCTGTTGACATGTACATAACCCTTTGGTTCCAGATATTCTTTTACTAAGAAGGATTTTCCAGCTGAAATATAATTTGAAGACATTCATTTAACCTTGCATGAAAATGAACCTTAATTTCATTCACTTCTGTTAACTACAAGCATAACTAGAGTTAACTACAAGCATAACTCTGTTAACTACAAGCATAACTATGTTAACTACAAGCATAACTAGAGTTAACTACAAGCATAACTAGAGTTAACTACAAGCATAACTAGAGTGTTTTTTTAGAAAAGCAGATATCTTCCCGCACTGCACAACCTAGTTAAGATAAGTTGATAAAATTGAAATTGATAGAGAACATTTTTGGATAACATTAAGGATTGGTGGACAATTGTTTTATGTAACATGAAAAGACAAAAGCAATAGTAAAACTAGAAAATGTGTCCATGGGACACACAGATGCACTGCTGTAGCGCTGTCAGTCACATAAAATAAAACTTCAGCATTAATTAACTGTGTCCAAAAAGTAGGTCAAGGTCATTCATATTGACCCGGTTGTGGTAGGAACATGTTAATGTTAAACCAACAAGCAGTTTAGTAGCGGCGACAACAAATTTAAAAGTTAAATTGTCAAAGGGCCATAACGCCGTCAAAAATCATCGAACCAAAACACAAAAGTGATATGCACAACTAGACATCATACTGATGCTTCTTACCAAGTTTCATCAAAATCCAACAAGCAGTTTAGGAGGAGTAGCAGTAAAAACAAATTTAAAGTTAATACATCAAAGAGCCATAACTCTGTTAAAAATCATCTAACCGGAACACAAACATGATATGCACAACTAGGCATCCTACCAATGCTTCCTGCCACAATTCTTTGAAATCCAACAAGCGATTTAGGAAGAGTAGCGGTGACAACAAAGTTAAAATGTCAAAGGACCATAACTCTGTTAAAAAATCATCGAACCGGAACACAAACAAAGAAATGCATAACTTGGCATCATATCGATGCTTCCTGCCAAGTTTCGAAATCCAACAAGCGGTTTAGGAGTAGCAGCGACAACAAATTTAAAATCAAAATGTCAAATAACTCACTGAAAATCATTGAACCGGAACACAAACGTGACATGCACAACTAGACATTATACCAATGCTTCCTGTCGAAATCCAACAAGCGGTTTAGGAGGAGTACCAGAAACAACATTTGTGACAGACAGACAGACAGACGCACCAAAAACAATATGTCTCCTCCACTTGTGGGGGGAGACATAATTTTCCAACATGCAAGTCCAAGGTATATATCGATCAAACAATCCTGTTAAACATGCCTCTAATTTTTTATAATGCAAAACACAGAAATTTTGCCTTTTACTTTCAAGGGGATATATCGGGCTATCTGTGGATGTCTAGGGGTCCGAAAAAGTTGACAAATAATGATACTGTCTATTCTAAAGGGCTAAACATAAGGAATTATCCTATAACTTATCCCTTTATTACAAGGAAATTCATTCTGTGCAGTAGTATGTGCTAGGTTACCCACCAGTGTTCCACCAGCGTTAACACTTAACCCGCTAAGCACGACTATAATTGGTTTTTGAGGCCATTGTAAACCCGATCAGCCTGGGAGTAACTCGTAGGCTGATCAGAGTTTACAATGTCAGGCTGCTAATCAGTCATGTCTCCAAAACACCCCTTTGTCACGTAAATGGAATGGTCTTAATTCAAAACAAGAGGCCCAAGAGGGCCTGTGGACGCTCTACTGGCTAAAGATAAAGTTTATGCACAAGGGGCCATAACTCTTTCAAATATCGTTCAACCAAAACATGGTGATGATATAGGCAACTAACCTTGGTACTGATTGTCCCTGACAAGTTTCGTTGAAATCCAGCCAGAGGTTCAGGAGAACTAGTCTGTACAAAGTTAGTGTATTAAAACTTTTAAGGGGCCATAACTCTGCCAAAATTCATTCAACCAGAACACGGCAATGATAGGTGCAACTAGGCTTGATACTGATCATCCCCATCAAGATTCATTGAAATCCAGCAAGGAGTTCAGAACAGACTAATCTGGACGTTTCTCTATTAAAACCTTTAAAGGGCCATAACTCTGACAAAAATCATTCAACCCGAATATGGCGATAATATGCACAACTAGGCTTGATACTGATCATCCTTGTCAAGTTTCGTTAAAATCCAGCCAGGGGTTCAGGAAAACTAGCCCGGAAAATGTTTGTGTATCAAAAACCTTTAAAGGGCCATAACTCCACCAAAAATCTGTTAATCGGAATGCGACGATGATATGCACAACTAAACTTGTTGCTGATCATCCCTGTAAAGTTTCGTTGAAATGTGGGGAGACGTTCAGGAGAATAGTCCAGGCAAAGTTTGTGTATTAAAACCTTTAAAGGGTCATAACTCTGCCAAAAATCATTCAACCGGAACAAAAGATTTGCACAACCAGACCTGGAACTGATCATCCCTAAAAAGTTTTGTTTAAATCCGGCCATGGGTTCAGGAAAACTAGTCAGGACAAAGTTTGTGTATTAAAACCTTTAAAGGGACATAACTCCGCCAAAATCATTCAACTGGAACACAGTGATGATATGTACAACTAGGCTTGGTACTGATCATCCCTGAAAGATTTCAATGAAATTTGGCCAAATGAAGGCCCTTTCTTCTTAATGAGGCCAAAATATAGCATATTTCAGAAAATAAAATCAAGGGCGATAACTCCGGTGTAAATGGTCCAATCTGGCTGGTTTTCGTACTTGTCTGAGCTTTCATTTATATTAACAATCTGGTAAAGTTTGGTAAAGATCTGACAAAAAATGAAGACCCTATCGTATTAATGAGGCAAAATATAGCATTTTTAACTAAATCAAGGGCCACAACTCCGCTGTTGCTGTCCGATCTGGCTGGATTTCGAACTTGTCCAAGCTTTTATTGATATTAACAATCTGGTAATTTTTGGTAAATATCGGATGAAAAATGAAGACCCTGTCTTCTTAACGAGGCAAAATATAGCCTTTTTTAACTAAATCAAGGGCCATAACTCCACTGTTACTAGTCCGATCTGACTGGTTTTCGAACTTATCCGAGCTTTCATTAATATTAACAAGATGGTAAAGTTTGGTAAAGATCGGATGAACAATGAGCCCCTATCATATTAACGAGGCAAAATATAGCATTCTGAACTAAATCAAGGGCCATAACTCAGATGTTACTAGTCCAATATGAATGGTTTCAAATTTGTCCGAGCTTTCATTGATATTAACAATCTGATAAAATTTGGTAAAGATCAGCTAAACAATGAAGCCCCTATCGTCTTAACGAGGCAAAATATAGCATTTTTAATTAAATCAAGGGCCATAACTCCGCTGTTACTGATCCGATATGGCTGGTTTTCAAACTTTTTCGAGCTTTCAACGACATTAACAATGTGGTAAAGTTTGGTAAAGATAGGATGAACAATGAAGCCCCTATTGTCTTAACGAGGCAAGCTATAGTATTTTGAACTAAATCAAGGGCCATAACTCCACCGATACTGGTCCGATGTGGCTGGTTTTCAAACTTGTCCTAGTTTTTATTGATATTAACAATCTGATAAAGTTTGGTAAAGATCGGATGAACAATGAAGCCCCTATTGTCTTAACGAGGCAAAATATAGCATTTTGAACTAAATCAAGGGCATTAACTCCGCTGTTAATAGTCCAATCTAGCTGGTTTTCGAACTTGTCCAAGCTTTCATTGATATCAACAATCTGTGCAAGTTTGGTAAAGATCAAATAATAAATGAAGGTGCTAGAGTGTTCACAAGGCTTAATATGGCATTTTTCAGCAAAACAAGGGCCATAACTCTATTGAAATTATTTCGATCTTGCCGGTTTTCGAACTTGTTTGAGCTTTCATTGATATAAAGACACTGGCAAAGTTAAGTAAAGATCCGATTAATATTGAAGTCCCTAGAGTGTTCACAAGGCAGAAAATAGCATTTTTCAGAAAAAACAAGGGCCATAACTCTCGTGTTACTGATCCGATTTAGCTGGTTTTCGAACTTGTTTGAGCTTTCATTAATATTAACAATCTGTGCAAGTTTGGTAAGGATCAAATAATAAATGAAAGTGTTACGAGTGTTCACAAGGCAGAAAATGGCATTTTTCAGAAAAAAACAAGGGCCATAACTCTAGTGTTACTGACCCAATTCAGCTGATTTTCAAACTTGTCCAAGCTATAATTAGTATTAACAATCTATGCAAGTTTGGTAACGATCAAATAATAAATGAAGGTGCTAGAGCGTTCACAAGGCAGAAAATAGCAATTTTCAGAAAAAACAAGGGCCATAACTCCGGTGTGACTGATCCGATTTGGCTGGTTTTCGAACTTGTCCGAGCTTTCATTAATATTAACAATTTATGTAAGTTTGGTAAAGATCAAATAATAAATGAAGATGCTAGAGTGTTCACAAGGCTTAATATGGCATTTTCAGCAAAACAAGGGCCATAACTCCGGTGAAATTATTCCGATCTGGCTGGTTTTCGAACTTGTCCGAGCTTTCATTGATATTAACAACCTGTTAATGTTTTGTAAAAATCGAATGAAAAATGAAGGCCATAGAGTTGTCACAAGACAAAAGTTAACAACGGACGACGGACGGACGACGGACGACGGACGGACGACGGACAACTCGCCATCGCATAAGCTCTGCTGGCCTTCGGCCAGTAGAGCTAAAAATAACTCCATTATATATATGTAGCGGGTTAAGGGTTAACACATTTTATGCCCGATTCCATTCAAAATCTATGGTGAATTCAAAGTTTAGACCTGATCAACACAGACTAGTGCTACGCTGTTTTTTCTATTCTTTTGGAACATAACCCATACCATCATAATTGGGAACTTTAGCACGATTTTTCATAAAATTGGGAAAAAAAACACAGTAAAACAGTCATTTTATAAGTGTATTTTTAATACTATTTACAGTACACCAAAGTCAACAGAGGAATTTAAAAGCATTTCGTATTCAATACTTGTCACACCTACACCCCTTATTATTATCATTTTTTTATTTTTTTCTTCTTTAATCATGTTCATTTAAGATTTTTTTTGTCTCAAAATTGGGAAAAAAATATGTTTTGGCATTGGGAGTATAGCCCAATAACGGCTATAAAAACAGCCCACACCCCACCCAATATAGCCGAATAACGGCTATGAAAACAGCCCCCCTCCCCCCCCCCACCACACATCCAATATAGCCCAATAACGGCTATAAAAACAGCCCCCCCAAGAAAACACTTGCTAACATCATATTTTGACCAATATCACGTTTCATCTGATTTGAGATCTGAGATTTTCTTAAACAAAACCTGATGTACCCCCTTTAGACACCCTAACGCAGGTTGGTGACCTATACAAAGCATGCTTCCTTGCATACGGGTACAACAGGGTAAAATACTATTCAGAGTAAATACCAATTTAAATCTTCAACAGTTACAGAACAAAATATGTATTTGTTTAAAGTGTACACTATATATACACATCAAGCTGTATAAATAATAAAAAGTAAAATAACTCACATGCTGGGAAACCCACATTCAGAATCATCTGAAATAAGACAAACATTATATTGACATCTGCACCATTTATACTGCACCACACACACAGTGTCTCTCATCAAGGGTTTACCACAAACAATTGTCTAATAAGCTTTAACATTGTGAAAGCAAACTGACTGCCTCAGAAAGTCGAGACCACTTTATGGAATCAGTAGCTACCCCAGCAGGTAACAATTTTCCAATATTTTCTTTGATATTAGGACAGATTTCACAACATGTCTTCATTCATAAAAAAAGGTTATTTCAGTTTAAATTCATTGATATTCTACCACCACATGGTCACCCATGATGATATAAACCACAGACACCCTGATCACTTAGAATCACACACAGACTATCAGACCTTTATCAAAACCCCATAATTATTAACAACTAGATGGGTGTGGAACGCAGAACACGTGTGTCGCCTGTCAGCGCTTTGTCAGTATAACAAGTTTTTTTTTGACCCAGATAAATAACCTTGCCAAACTGGCCTGCAAAGTTTTCGCGAAGAAAAAAAAAATTGTATTTAACAACCTTCAGTGTGCCCTTGACCTTTATATTTTAGTATGGCCATGTCGATGTTGTCATGACAAGTGTATATTGAAAAATTAATGAAGAAATAAAAATAATTGAGAAAGTTATAGCCAACGGTGTTTTCGTCAAGAAAAAAGTAGTCTTTAACCCATATAATGACCTTCAGTGTGACCTTAACCTTTATATTTTAGTATGGTCATGTCGATGTTGTCATGATGAGTATATATTGAAAATCTGATGAAGAAATATCAAGAAATGAGAAAGTTATAACCAATGTTTTTTTGTGAAGAAAATGAGTATTTAACCCATATAATGACCTTCAGTGTGACTTGACCTTCATATTTTAGTATGGTAATGTCGATGTTGTCATGATGAGTATATATTGAACGTTTGATGCAATAAATATCAAGAAATGAGAAAGTTATAGGCAACGTTAAGTTTTCGTGAACAAAAGAATGAGTATTTAACCCATATAATGACCTTTAGAGTGACCTTGACCTTTATATTTTAGCATGGTCATGTCGGTGTTGTCATGATGAGTAAATATTGAAAGTTTGATGAAGAAATATCAAGAAATGAGGAAGTTATAGCCAACGTTAAGTTTTCGTGAAGGAGTATTTAACCCATATAATGACCTTCAGTGTGACCTTCACCTTTATATTTTAGTATGGTCATGTCGGTGTTGTCATGATGAGTGTATATTGAAAGTTTGATGAAGAAATATCACGAAATGAGAATGTTATAGCAAACGTTAAGTTTTCGTGAAGAAAAAACTGAGTATTTAACCCATATAATGACCTTCAGTGTAACCTTGACCTTCATATTTTAGTATGGTCATGTCGATGTTGTCATGATGAGTATATTTTGAAAGTTTGATGAAAAAATATCAAAAAATGAGAAAGTTATAGCCAACGTTAAGTTTTTGTGACGGACTGACGGACGGACGCGACAACAAAGTGATCCCTATGTATCGCACTTTTCTTCAAAAAGGTGATACAAAAAGAAGGCTTTTAACAGGAATTTCAACCTAAGACTTAAGCCTGGCAAATCTCCAAAATCAATCGATTTCAATAGGATAGGAAACCGACATATAGAGAAATAATTTATGTTTCCAACAGTATGTAGATATAAACCACTGATTATGTCGAGAAATTCCGCTTGATTTTTACCAATTTTTTGATATTTAGAGTTTTGCCAAGCTAAAGTCTGAATGTGTATTAGAAGTCTTTATGTATGAGGTATTCTGTGGGCCAGATAATGGATCTGATGCCGAGAGCTCCAGGAGCATATGTTGTAATCATAGTCTCGGCCAGCCAAGACCGTATCGGCCAGCCAAGACCGTATCATGCATAAGACTTTCTTGCAGACACGGTCTGGGCAGATTTGGCCAATTAAAGCGCCCACTAGCAATTAGCACAATTTCTTTCGCAACGTTTTTTCGCGTGTAAAAAGTCGATGTTGAAATGACATCAAGTTATAAAATACAACTTGCCAACATCAAATGTTTAAGCATCAGTTACACTTTTTGATGTCACTTTCTGTTTATCACAAGATTAAAGGAAGAAATTAGCATTTATTTAACTTGAAAATACATTTTTAAAAAGTCTCATAGAATCCCGAGGCCAGTGTTTTGGATACGCCATAGCATAGCCTTTGCGAAGAAATCAGAAGCAGGGCTGGGTGACCTAAGATAAATGTTTAACGGGCTCATCAACACATAGGTTACTTAGAGACGCCATTTAGAGAGGGGAAGGATACATACATACAGTAATCCGAGAACCTGCCCCTTCTCTTACTAATGATTCATAAGGTTCTTAACATGCTCGGATGATAATCCAGTACATGGGACTTGCCCGTTTAACTTCCCCTTCCATCAGACGAGGCTTAAGGTAACATAGTCTTTGCCCAAGAACACACCGACAAAACTTAGGGATACCGCGTGAGGCATGAACCAGAGTGATCACATTTAGGGTGAATAAAATTGCACTAACATACATATAATATAAAATGTATTTTATAAATAATTAGTATTAAACAAGAGAGTCAATGACCATTGAAGCTCTATTGATAGATTTTTTGATAGCTAGATCAGCATTTCTGTGAAGTTTCATGAAAATCCATCAAGTAGTTTCATAGGAGTAGTCGCTACAAGTTTTCATTATATTAACTCTAAAGTTAACAAAGATGGCCACTGGCGGCCATAGTTTAATGTCAAATCAAAATAATTTTTGACAAGGGACCCAACATCATGTCATACTGATCATTTTAGAAAAAGTCCCATATCAATATCACTTATAGTTTTCAGGAATGCTAGTCGACATAAACTTGTTTTTTGAAAATCTATTTTTAGCCGTGGCGGCCATCTTGAATTTCGTCCGGCCTGACCTGAAATTTTGCTAGGATCAATTAGACATCAAGAGCCAACATTCGTGTGCAGTTTCATGAAAATCCGTCATGTAGTTTCACAGGAGTAGTCGCTACAAGTTAACTCTATAAACAAAGACGGCCCGCTGCAGCCATGTTTAAACGTCGAATCAAAATAAATTTTCGGCAAAGATCAACATCATTCCATACTGATCATTTTAGAAAAAGTCCCATATCAATATCACTTATAGTTTTCAAGAAGTACTCGCTACATAACTTGTTTTTTTGAAAATCTATTTTTAAGCTGTGGGCGGCCATCTTGAATTTCCGACCGACCTAAAATGTTGCTAAGGATCATTTAGACATCAAGAGCAACATTCCTGTGAAGTTTCATGTAAATCCGTTGAGTAGTTTCAGAGGAGTAGTCTGCTACAAAGTTTTTACTAAAATAACTCCATGTAAACAAAGATGGCCAGCTTGGCATGCCATGTTTACATGTCGAATCAAAACGATTTCGACAAGGACCAACATCATGTCATGCTGATCATTTGAGAAAAAGTCCCATATCAATTATCACTTATAGTTTTCAAGAAGTACTAGCTACAAACTTGTTTTTTAAAAATCTATTTTTAGATTTGGCGGCCATCTTGAATTTTTGCTAGGATCAACTAGACTTCATGGGCAACATTTCTGTAAAAGTTTCATGAAAATCTATTCAGTTAGTTTCAGAGGAGTAGGTCGCTACAAAAAAAAAGTTTACGGACTGACAGAACGGGACGGACGGACGCCGGACGCCGCATACCACGCATAAGCTCTGCTGGATCTCTGATCAGTAGAGCTAAAACAAAAGCTGTCGGAGAACAGCGCAGCTCGACTATTCGATTTTTCAGAGAATAAATAAATTATGATATCCAGTATATACCATCAGAAACAAGGCTAGAATTTAATCTGTTGGGTGGGTCCTTGACACGGGTAATAAAACTCAAGGGTCCGTTATAAAATTATTGTTAGGAATCTCATACAATTTATGGTAATATTGGGGCAGGGTGTGGAATTTTTAAGTTGAGAATCTAGCAATTTTAATGCTGGCCTCATTTCAGTTTTTGTGTCGCCTTTTCGAAGAAAAATGCGATACATAGGGATCACTTTGTCATCTGTCCTGTCCGTCAGTCAGTCTGCCCACCGAAAACTTAACATTGGCTATAACTTTCTAATTTATCGATATTTCTTCATGAAACTTTCCATATAATACCCATCATGACAACATGGGCATGACCATCACTAAAAGGTTAAGGTCACACTGAAGGTCATTATATTGGGTTAAATACTCATTTTTTTTCTTCACGAAAACTTAACGTTGACTATAACTTTCTCATTTCTTGATATTTCTTCATCAAACTTTCAATATATACACATCATGACAACATCCGCAATGACCATACTAAAATATAACGGTCAAGGTCACACTGAAGGTCATTATATGGGGTTATAATACTAATTTTTTTCTTCACGAAAACTTACTCAGGCCAGTTTGTCATTTGAGGTCATTTATCTGGGTCCAAAAATAAACTTGTATATTATTACTGACAAAGCGCTGACAGACGACAAAACGTGTTTTCGGATCGGACACCCATCTAGTATTTTATTGATATTTCATTTGTGTATCTTAAATTTAATCTAAATGTAATTATTGCGTTCAATTAAATTTTTAATATCCAAATAATGAAAGAATAAAATGAAAACAATTCCCCTCCCCGTCCTTAATGTGAGGGGAGGGCCCATAAACCAATGGGGGGCAGGGCCGAGGGGGGGTGTCATTTGATATAGGTGTAGATTTGATTAAAGGACTGAAGGTCCTGAGAGTCGCCAAGATTGAACAGTGTCTGTCTTCTTGGTGAGGTTAAAGGTTATGTTAAATTTTACAGGTGTGGCGTATTAAAATGAAATGTTGCAGGCTGTTAGAACATGAGATTTTTATTGTACTGAAGTAAGCAAGCTGATGGCAAAAGGACAGTACTAAGCACTTTTGCCAAAACAATAATAATCCTGAGCATATACTTGGTGAAACTTGCAGCGAAACTTGGAACCAATTTTTTTTATCAGGTTTTATTAGACTATCAGGGCCTCCTCTGGCTATATTTTCCTTCTTCAGTCACCCAACTTTCTACAAGTTAAAATAGAATTAGAGAGCCTAGACTAGAAATTGCATTTAAAAGTAGGATTCCAGGAACTCCTTACACCACTCTAAATAATGAACAACATGTATTCTGAACTGTTTTTCTTATTTGATTATGTAAAAAAATAAATAAAAAACATATCCGAAATTATGCATTCACCAATTCCGAACTACTATGACACCGCTCTTTTACTGCCGAGAAATTTAACAACATTCAATCGAGCTCCGTGCATCGGGCTATCGCCTACTTTTCGAGCACTGTATGTTCCAATAGATTTCCTGTGATACACTGTGAGATAATTATTTTTTATTGAATTCCAGCAAGGAAATAAACACTACATGGGGTAAATGAAATGAATTAATATTATAGAGATGTTCGACATCCAGGTAACTACGCTATTGAAACTTTCCATTCATAAAATATATTTATGCTAGTATTATTGCGCATAGTATTTCAGTACATTTTCAAGAAAGACATGTATATACTGAATTCAATAACAATTATTCACAATCAGTAGTTATATTATTCGGTATATATAACAAGCTTACTTGCATCGTCCGTCACCTTATGAAATCAAGTCATACTTGAGGGCAGTTAAAGGAACTACATTCTCGAAGTGCATTCTCGAAGTGCGTAAAGGCTCCTCGTCTCCGAAATTGGTGTATTAATGCGCATAATATTTCGGTAAATCTAGAACAAGAGGCCCAAGAGGGCCTGTAGAATGCTCTACTTGTATGATGTGATTCAAAAACATAAACATGATAGAGGCCAACCCAAAGAAACATGTTCTCCTAATATATAACTCTATGTAAACTTTTGGGTTATCCTGGCGGCCATTTTGAATAATTTTGATTATTTGACGATAATGAAAAACACAAACTTGATTAGAGGCTAACCCAAAGGAACATGTATAATGATATTTCACAAGAATGGAATAAGTGGTTTAGGAGATGTCGTTTGAAATTTCCCTAAATTTTACCTAGTTTTAGCCATGGTGGCCATCTTGGATGACTGGCAGCGCGTGAAAAACAAAAATCTGAGAGGGACTATCCTAAATGTCATTGTGCTTAAGTTTCTATCAAAATCCTTCAAGCGGTTTCAGAGAAGATGTAATTTTTAACCTTTTCCTATATACACTCTATGTAAATTTTTGGGTCGCCGTGGCAGCCATTTTGATTATTCAAACGATAACGAAAAACACAACTTAATAGAGGCCAACCAAAGAACATGTATATGATATTTTCAGATAGAATGGAATCAGTGGTTTCGTCCGAGATGTCGTTTGAAATTAACTTAAATTTGACCTAGTTTTAGCCATGGCGGCCATCTTGGATGACTGGCGGCCGCGAAAAACACAAATCTGAGAGGTGACTATCCTAAATGTCATTGTGCCTAAGTTTCATCAAAATCCTTCAAGGAGGTTTCAGAGAAGATGTATAATTTTTAACCTTTTTCCTATATTACCTTCTATGTAAACTTTGAGGTCGCCGTGGCGGCCATTTTGATTATTCGACGATAACGAAAAACACAAACTTGATAGAGGCCAACCCAAGGAACGCATGTATATTGATATTTCAGCTAGAATGGAATAAAGTGGTTTCGGAGGAGTAATTCGTTTTCGAAATTTCCTTAAATTTGACCTACTTTTAGCCATTTGCGGCCATCTTGGAATGACTAAGGCGGCCGCAAAAAACACAAATCTGAGAGGGCCCTCCCAAGTAACATTGTGATGAAATTTCATCAAAATCCTTCAAGCGGTTTCAGAGGAGATATCGATTTTAACAGACGGGACAGACGGACTGGACGAAAAGTGATCCGCATAAGCCCTCCTGGCCTTATGGCCAGTAGAGGCTAAAAAAGACACCGTTTATACTATATACAATTAATATATAATTTTCATTTATTTCACAATCCAGTGGTTATATTACTCGGTATAAATAACGTTCATGTCAGTCACCTTATCAAATTAAGTTGTATTTGAGGCAGTTAAAGGGGACCTACATTGCCGAAACCAGTAAAGCTCCTCAACCAAAAAGTCCATTCTGAAAAACTATGATGTCATAGTTCCAATATGACCAATAATATGGTATATGTGATAAATATCATTTAAAGCAAAGGCAAATCACTGCAAATGAATGCAAACTCCTTAACTGGTCATATAAAGCATTATTGCCATTAATTAATACATATTCTTCCATTACAGTTACTTTAATTTTTTCCCCCTATAATTTTAGCAAATTTCCATATTTATCAATATTCCATATATGGTCATTTAGAACCGTGATATCATAGCTCTAAAAATGGCGGGCTTCCATATCCGTTTTCAACCAGAACCTTCAAATGATCATAACTTCTTTGTTTATTATCCGATTTTGATAATTCTTTCACCATTTTCCAAGTTTCTCAGAACTCTCAATAATAAAGATTGTTTGGCTGTGTTGCTATATTCCCTTTAACCAGCCCCTTAAGATTAATGTTACAAGGAAGCTCATGGCCAAAATTGGTTGTGCTAGGATAAGAAATATATAAGAGATATAAACTTGTAAACACAGCTTTACACGCAAAATTTGATGGCGAAATGAGACACATTTTAAGAGCTGTCAGAATTTGGGTTCCATGGGAGCCCATGGGTTACTAGGAACCAAAATTACTTATGCAGCCCTTAAGATAATGCTATAAAGCAAACCCCATGGCATAGACTTGTAAACACAGCTTACACGTAAAACCTTGATGTGGTATGCGACGCCCAGAACGCCGACTGTGATTACATAAGCTCTCTTATTCTGTCGAATAGTCGAGCTAAAAAGTATAATTATATATATTTTAGTATGTAAGAGTATACCTCCGTTGTTCCCGCTATCAAACTTGGCACTATAGGGTTCCAGTAGGGTGTGTCTTTGAACTCACTTTTCTCTGAAAACACAGATGTTAACAATATAGCTGAATGCTGTTCTGATATGGGCTAAGGCTCGCATCTGCCTTTGTTTGCTGTCCGAATGAATAAGTATATAAACTTTTGCTTCCCAAATGGCTAAGCATATCAACTCTTGCGATTCCCAATGGCTAAACATCTAACATTGTTTCCCAATGGCTAAAGCATATATACTTTTTTCCAATGGCAAAGCAATCTAACATTTTGTTTCCCAATGGCTAAGCATCTAACATTGTTTCCCAATGGCAAAGCATCAGGGCTCCAAGAAAATTAAAATTTAGGACTAGCACCAGGGCAAAGTAGATTTCAAAAGTCCACTTGCCCTGACTGAAAAGTCACTTGCCCCTGATTTTTTTTTTAACATTGCCCCGAAATTGTTATTAACAATGAATAGTTGCCGGCTACATAATTTTTGTCAGGTATTTGAATATTTACAGACAGAAGTTGGGGATGTAACAACAGGGGGAGGAGGCATAAAAATTTGATGTTCCAGAGGTTACGTTATGAAATTGTATAATCATGAAAACCAAATATTCTGGTTAATGGGCATTTATTAAAACAAGAGCGGCCAAGATGGCCCTAAATCGGCTGACACTGAGTACTGCCACAATTATCGAACTCTTCGAAATCTTATGGTCATATACAATCTGTGCAAGTTTTATAGATTGTTCAAGAAATGTGGCCTCTGTTGTGTTAACAACAGTGCTATAAAGACACTAATAAAGTTTGGTAAAGATCAAAATACATAGTGACGGTCTAGAGTGTAACACCTGGGACAAGGGCCAAATGTGACCCCAGTAGCTACATGTAATATATGATCAGCTGTGTGCCTTGTGGTTTCAGAGAAGCAGGTTTTTTAATATTTCCCTATACAAGTCTATGTAAAACATGTGACCCCTTGGGCAGGGCCGAATGTGACCATTTGAACAATACTTGGTAAACGGATCATAACAGTATAGTAAATGCAAAAATATTAAACCTCTGGCTCTTGTAGTTCCAGAGTAAAAGACTTTTAAATTAATGTTTTTCCTATATAAGTCTGTATAAAACTGTGACCCCCGGGGCGCGGGGACAAAATTTGACCGCCAGGATCACCATTTGAACAAACTGAGCTAGAGGACCATAAAGCTTATAGCACATGCAAAATATTAACCTCTCTGGCTCTTGCAAGTTTCAGAGATAAGATTTTTTTATGTTTTTCCCCTATACAATGCTATGTAAAACTGTTACTCCCACGGCAGGGTCAAATGTAACCCCATTTGAACAAACTTGGTAAAAGACCATAATCTTGTAGTTTCAGAGAAGCCAGAG